>CM040626.1:110265706-110283040 GCA_022817965.1 Solanum lycopersicoides | reverse complement strand
TTAATAATAATAACATCACGATACAATTTACCATACTCAAATCCTATGGTGAATCTTCAAATTGAAAAAAAAAAAATTCATCTCTTTAAAGCCCAAGCAAAAAGAAAGTGCATACCTTGTACCCAAACACAAAGATTAGCTCAATTTATCCAAGACTCGAATAAGTTTTATATAAGAGGTTATTGGGTAAATACAATGTCCCTTGTTACTATTTTAATTAAGATCTTTTTAATTATAGTAATATATAGTTATTGTCTATTAAAATTAAATATTGAGTAATTATTTAAGGAAACGTTATAAAATAAGGAGACTCATTTATCAAATTTTAAAAATTTGACTCTATCTTTATTACATATCCTTTCTATTTGCTCAATTGCGTATAATTAAATGAATTATACATGTTATTTAAGATTTAAAGAATTAGATTAAATTTTATTTATTAAGCTTTTTAATCATAATAAAGGATAAATTAGGAAAAACTCACCAGATAAAGAGAAATCTCTTTCACTAATCTCCTCATTAATATCATTACTTTAATAATTGATTTGATTTTTTTAATTTTATTTAAAATTTAATCAAATGAATTATAAATATGTTTACATATAAATTTCAAAATACACATTAATAAGTCGAGGTAATCTCTAAAACTTAGATTATTAAGGACCCTTTGGCGCACAGGTCAGGTGTTAAGCTCCAAAGTTGGAGAAATTTTCAGCAAAAATGGCTCCAAAAGTTCTCATGGTAAGAGAAATTATCACCCCTTTGCTTAATTTGTACTCATAATTCATCAAAAGCTCAATTTTTTTATTTTTTAGGTTCGTTAATGGTTATTGATTTAGTATTTTGGGGAATTTGCAGGTAGCAGAGAAGCCTAGCATTGCTTTATCGATTGCCTCAGTACTATCTGGTGCTCAAGTATGATTCTTTCTTTCTGGGTCTTCAAAATCTTGCTTTTTTCCCCCTTCTGGTTCAGTCTGTTTCTGATTTGTAAAGAACTGTTTTTTTTATCACTTCTTATATGCTTGTAAGTTTTTGGATATAGTGTCTGAGCTAAGATTTTCATGGAGGGGTTCAAAATATGAAGAAAATGAAAGGGGGTTAAGTGTAATTCTTTGTCCTCGGCCCTACTTGGCTCCGCCCTTAGTTTGATAGTCATAGTTGTTGATATGCTGAATGTGGGATTGTTAGTTTGAAAGAAAGGAAATACATGACTAGCTATGCAAGGAAGAAATTTTAGGGGTAGTTTAGTTTGCAAACTAGTTATACCAGGATTATAATGCGGGTTATATAGCATGGGGATTGTTAATGATGGAATTATTTAATGGATATATGTTTTTAGAGTAGATATTTTGTTCATTGGATTAAAAATAGGATCTACAGGGTAATATATAAAACAATTTAAAGTTGGTCTTTTTAAAGAACTATGGAGAAAGGTGTTTATGTCATTTGTTTGTTTTACCCGAGATTGGTATCCCATATTGAATGCGGTGTAAGAATAGTACCGAACTTGAGGTGTAGTATTTCCTGGATGCTTAGAAAGGGAAAAAAAACATTCCAACCAGTCTGCCTCATAGTTTAGTTTTTAGTTTACATTTGATTCAATTTAAGACCGACTGGAAGACTATACACTTTGATTGATTATTTCACTGAAGTGAAAGACAACATTTCAAGAGGAAGCTACTGCTAGATTTTTGCCAGTTTTTTCCTCTGGGTTTTTGAATATATGCTATAAGAGAGACTTTAGTATATCAATGGTAGGGTGTATGTTTTCTGAAATTTCAGATTCGATAAATTGAGGCTTCCACTATTGAGAATTTCGGTGGGGGTGGGGTGGGGAGGATTGGTTGTAAGTGGAATAGTCATTATTCTTGTTATCCAAAGGTTTAAGAAGAGTTAGGGGAAATACTTGTGAAGAGAAGAAGAAAGAGAGAACAGGGAAAGAGGGTGTTTGCAGCATTGGGTCAAAAGTTTCAAAATGAAATGATTTGAAAATTGAATTTAATGGTTTCCTCAGGTATCAACTACCATATTTATTAGAGAAAGACTAATCATGATTAGAGTAAGAATTGGTAATGGTGCATGGCTCACAGTCTACTTTGACAACCAAAACTAATGCAGTTGCTGGAGTTGTGGCAGGAGTCATGCTGAGTAACTAATAGATTATAGTTTCTTAAAATGTTTTTTGGAGTATCAACAAATTTCAATTGTCTAGTGTGATTGAGCTCTATTTTAATGCACGAAGCAGATTTATTTTCTGCGCTCTCTTGTAATGGTTTCAGCTTTCAGTTCACTAGATTCCTCCCTTATTTTCATGTCGTTATTCTCTTTGGGAAGCACCGATTTGGGGGATATGCTTCTTGAGATTTTTGTACTTCATGTAGATGTGTTGAACAGTACCTTTTAGGTAATTGTTGATCTACTAGTTGGTTATCCTCAGTGCCTTTGATGTGCTCTTAACACTCTCAAAATAGATGCATCTTTAATTTCTTCTAGCTTTACACCAGCAGCTTTATTATCTTGCTTCTTTATTTCATAGACTGAGTGTTCATGCAATTTTGTTATATATTTGCCTCAGATGTCAACACGAAGAGGTAGTACAGAAGTCCATGAGTTCGATGCGATGTTTCTTGGATCACGTGCACATTATAAAGTGACTTCAGTGATTGGTCATGTTTTCAGGTTTCCTGTTATCCCAGATTATAACAAGAATTAATTTTGACGTGTTCTTTGGTTCAGTTAGTTCCTGTGGTTACATATGTTTGTTCAATCAACATCTATATTATTGTGTTCTCCGTCAATGTTTTGGTGGCTTCGTTTCTATTTCTCTAGTTTGATATTAGTTCTCTTCATTCCCTTTGAGCTCCTGCTCCAACTCAAAAATATGTATGAGGCTGCTTTTTGATGGGGCTAAGTTAAATTGGCAATTGACTTTTTGGTCTATTTAATCGGAACGAAAGCCTGTACCTTCTTTTGAGATAGGTAGAATGTAAAACTGATGAATCCTTTTGAAAATTGATTCCGTTAGGATGTGCTATCCTATGCATGAGCTGATGTCTAAGGATAGCAAATGCTTAGTTATTTCTTTTCTTGATGCCACTCCCAATCGCCTCCTCAGTAGGAGTTGAATAGAAATATAGACCCATGAAGAATAGAGTGCTAGCAATTCGTCCGTTTGACTATATATTGCGCAGCCTGGTCGGTATTATGTTGCCTGTGGCTTACTTTCTTACTTACAGTTGTGTGAGCTGCAATAATCCATGTGTAACATGTTAATTTTTCTAAATGTGAATAAGAAATCTATTTAGCATTTGGAATACACCAAAAGACGAAGTACACATGACTTACTAAATAAAAGGAACCATATGGAGCCTTATCCTAGGCTTCATCCAAGTGAGATTCTTTCTTGTTCTGGCTTTATCTGAGGTGGGAGTGAGATTACTTCCATCTTTTTCTTTTGAAAAGTTGAATCACTTTGTTATCTTTGAATACTGCAAACCTTTCCTTTAGTTTCCCCATAAATCAGTAAGACCTTCATTGAGGTATATGTTTGAAAACCTTTTTTGGTCCTTGATGTTGTGATATAGTAAGAATATTGCTTGAGCTTCCAGCGATTGCTTTCTTTATATTTAATCCCATAACTTATTGGTTTGTTCTAGTATACAATCTGAATTTTCCGTGTGATAATCTAGCGTAGATTTTCCAGCAGCTTTTCAAGATTGGACAACTACAAATCCTTCAGATCTTTTCCAGGCACCGATACTTAAGAAGGAAACAAACCCCAAGGTAATATTTCTGCTTGTTCCTGTTTACTAAAGTTACCAGAGATTTTTCCATTTGAATAGCTTTTATCGTACTTTTGGCAAGACCATCTTTATGCAGCTGGGTTGCATTTGTTTCAAGCATATTAGCCTCATCTTATACTTTTGAGCTATCTACTTTTGTTTAGATCAGATATTACAATGATCTATTTAATTATTTGTTCTTTTGTTTCAATAGCAAATTCTGACAGACCTTCGTATACAAGGCTCATATTTGTAGGCATCTAAGCCAGGAAGCTCGTGGTTGTACACATTTGGTGCTATGGTTGGACTGTGATCGTGAAGGAGAAAATATATGCTTTGAAGGTACTTTTTGATTGTGACATTATTATTTCATTGCAGGCAAAGACTTGTTACAATGGTCTTCGATGAATAGGCTTGGATAAATGTGTCAAGCTCCATGCCACATGGAGAGCATTTAATGGTTTGGTGTTGGTGTCAAGTACTTAAGATTTTTTGTTGATAAAATAAGAATAAGAGAAGTTAAAAACAATGATAATAAAATTCTGTTTCTTGGTGGTGTTTTTTAAGTAGTACCTTAGAATCAGAGTTCTTGTAGCTTCTTTACTATGGAAGGTTAAAGGGGTGGGACAACAATGGATGATCAATCTAAAGAAATTATGGAATTCTAGAATTTTTGTTTGGATTGAAGAAATCATAAGACAGTAGGAAAAAGTACAGAAGCTCAAGGGATCATGCGTGATCCCGTTGACGTCACTCCTGTGAAATGACATTTCATTTTTTAGTGGTTGATTTCACTGTTTTGGTAGCATCAACATGTGATTTATAAAGCTCCCACCTATTTCAGAATATGTCTTCTCTACAAATCAATGAATCTATTGATTTGAGATCAGAACCTAGGTTTTTGAATCAAACTATCCTAAAGTGAAAAAATATAAAAGATCTATACCCTGAATTGACAGATAAAAGGAGCTAACATGAGGCCCTGAAAGGGTCAAAACAAATTCAGGATTTAATCAGCATATAAAACCACCAAATATTCTACAATGAGTGTATATGTCTATTTATAGACAAATTGATGAACTGCACCAACATCACTTGACAGAACTTCAAATCGCCCACTTTTTGAACCTTTGTTTGGTTGCTTTTGTTCTGCTTTTTGGAATATTTCTAGGTCATAATTCTTTATTCTTGCTTTATCTTATTGGTTCAGTTATAGAGTGCACTGGATTTCACACAAGCGATGGTAGAAGAATTTACCGTGCTCGATTCTCTTCTGTTACTGAAAAAGATATTCTGAAGGCAATGAATAGCCTAGCTGAACCCAACAGAGATGAGGCATTGTCTGTAGATGCACGCCAAGAGATTGATTTGAAAGTTGGAGTTGCATTTACACGTTTCCAGACTAGTTATTTCAATGGGAAATATGGCAATCTTGATGCAAGGGTTATCTCGTTGGTTCTCTCCACTCTTTTCAGTTTGCCTATCTCACAATACCTTTATTTTTTTTAACTGAACTTCTTATGTGTCATTTGGAGAAATTGCCTGACAATAATGACATTCATAAATTCTCTTCCTATCGTTATAGCTGCTGCTTCTTCTACTTTGTGCTGTCTTAAACGTGTTATGTCCTTACAGACCTTGTTCTGGCGGAGTTTAATTTCAAATGACATGCTTTCTGCCATGTGTCACAGAAGAACTCTCACATCATATTTTTTGGTTTATTTGTTGATTATTTGGAAAAGCATGTTTGTCTGGCTTTTGTTTTTCTTCTTTTTTTCCTGCTAATGTTTGCACTCTCTGTGTAGTCTTCAATTGTACTTGAATCATGTCTAATGGTGGATACATTCTATTAAAAGAAATCTTTGTTTGTATGAGTTATGACTTGATATAATATAGCCACAAGTCTCTGTGAGTTTCACCTTTCGTAATAATATCAACCATCAAGAAATAATCACTTTTACGGGTCAATTACTTCGTGTTACTCCTACAAATTACTTGTTACTTATATTATCAAATTATCACAAGTCTAAATGGAACACACTCCTACTTATAATTTCAGCTATGGGCCATGTCAAACTCCTACGCTTGGGTTCTGTGTGGATCGTTACCTGCAAATTACTATGTTCAAGCCAGAAAAGTTTTGGATGCTGCATCCATACATTATGTACAAGGGGTATGAACTCAAGTTAGAATGGGAACGTAGCAGGTTGTTTGATGCTGATGTGAGTTCCTCCTAGTTTGACCTTTCAAGAGGTTTTGTCCCAAAATATCGAGTTCATGCCTTTGTTGCTAATAGTTTTTTAATTGATAGGTTTCTGCAATGTTTCGGAACAGAATAATAGAGGATGGGATTATGAAAGTTGTTCGTGTATCTGAAAAACTGGAATCCAAAGCTCGTCCTTCTGGTCTAAACACAGTAAATCTTCTGAAGGTTGGTAATATAGGCTTGCTACCTATTTTTATTATTGATGTATTTTATTCTATGCTGCTCGGATCTTTCCAAAAGTAATGCATTTTTGAAGGATCCGACATGGGTGCGGAGGTATCATTAATGCACACTATTTATAAGGTAGGAGGCGTTTACATGATTCCACACTGGTTATAGCTGTTTTCACTTTCCTGAAAGTGAAATGCAAGTGGTAACTTTTATTTGTTGTTCCTTCCACATTTGGCACCGGCCACGTGTTATCTCACCCGCTATCATTAGCTACATAGTGGCTTACTGAGACCAAAGAGATTCTTTTATAGATTTTGTGATTCCATATTTGTTAAAATACTAGAAATAAAATTGCACAAAGAAGCCAATGTGGCAAGGGTGTGATTGCAAGTGCCCATTTGCCATATTTAATGTTTTTATGAGTGTTGACCTGTCAAAACTCATATCTTAAGTAGTATCTCAATCACTTCCTGGTAATTAATCATCTATGCATTACTAACAAGGAAATATTAATTTGTCTGATTAACATGTAACTCCCAGGTGAAAGTAGAAATTTTTCTTTTAATACAATTCTAGAGCATGTGTCATCTTAAACTGTTTCTGCATGGAGTCATTGTTCGTGATGTTGCCTTCTTCTCTGCTTTAGACTTTCAAGTAACTAGATGCCCTTTATGTGTTGAAGAAATGAAGTTCCATCTTTTGTACTTTCATGTATATGGGTCAATATTTTGTTATCTTTCTAATACCTCGTACTCAGAAGTCCATAGATCTGAACCCTTGAGACTTTACTTGTTCTTTAATGATATAAATGTATTTTCCTTCCGCTTACTTTGGATCAAATCTTCTGGTTCTGATTTTCAAAATTTTCAGGTAGCTTCAAGTGCACTGGGCTTTGGTCCCCAGTTAACTATGCAATTGGCTGAGCGTCTGTATACTCAAGGTTTTATCAGGTTTTCCTCTGTTCTTCGACTATAGTGTTCTTCTCAGTTCTCTCACATATCGCACTTCTGTATTTAATATTTTCACTCAATGTTTTTGCTTGAGAAAGTTTTAAAAACATGTACTATTTTTTTTCTTCTGAATACTAGAAAATATACATATGAGATTGCTTGCTCAGTAAACTTCGCTTATGTTGTACTAGTACTGTGTGATTGAGTTCCGTAATGCACTAAATGTCAGTTTAAACTTCTACACTGCACTAAAAGTATATAGTATCTTTGCTGCATCATAAGTGTACCCATGGAACTGATGAAAATAGCTATGTTCTCATCTTAGTATTATTCTTAATTGTTTTCCTTATTTTTAGATTTCTATCGCTACCTGTTATTTCTTTAGCGTCGGTATCTTATTATCTTGTTTTTGTTTCTGCTTGTTGCTCCTACCTTTTTTTTCCCACTGTTCTGGATACAACCTCTCTACCTTCTCAAATGTTAGGCTAAGGTTAGATTGATGTTTGATTGGTAAGATAAAATTCATTTGAACTCACCAAGGGATGCAATCCTTTTTTAGAGAGAATTAAAAATTAACAATCTGATAGGATACACTGATTTTATACGATCAAAAGCTTTATCTATAAAAAAATTAACTTGCATTATTGTATGCTAAAAAAAGGATCACATTGAACAAGTATGACAAGCACATTTGGATGAAAGGACAGCTTATTTTGTTTTAGGCCATAGTGAAGGTAATGGATAGATTTCTTAAAAGAGAGACAAGGATTTTGAGATTCCAAGTTGGGGAGTGCTCATTTATGTTTGATTTTTACAACAACATTGTTCAAATTCTTAATTGGAAATTCAAAATTTTCAATTCCCTTTCAGTGAATTCTTGTAGGACTTTGCATTTAGTTCATGTTTGAGTTTGACATTATGAAAAGTTGTACTTCCTGAAACTTCCAATGCATTTTACAGATCATCCCTTTTCTTTTTGGCTTATTTTTTCTTTTCCGTTCCTTCAGCTATCCACGTACAGAAAGCACAGCATATCCTTCTTCTTTTGACTTCAAAGGAACACTAGGGGCGTTGGTGCATAATCCTGTATTTGGTGCTTATGCGCAAAAGCTTTTAACTGATAGTTATATTAAGCCACGGGCAGGAACTGATGCAGGCGATCATCCTCCTATAACTCCGATGCGTTCTGCTAGTGAGGATAGTTTGGGGAATGATGCATGGAAGTTGTACCAGTACATCTGCCAGCATTTTTTGGGAACTCTCTCTCCAGATTGCAAATATAGAAGGTTGAGCTTTATTTCATGATTAACGTCTTACTAAGTCCTCTTGCTTTGAGCTTATTTACATATCTTTTAAACTAACCAACAACTTGGATAACTCTAATACTGATTTCTTCCTAGAACATGTCAAACAGCTCTTTTATGTATTCACATTATAGATCCAATTCAGATCCTACTTTTAGTGTTTTTTCTTTTCTTGTAACTAGCACAGTACGTGCCAAGTATAGAGGACTGTAACAAGTTCAAATCTAGGCACTATTAATCTACTTGTCTTTGAAGAATCTTAGTTTCTGACTGAGAAGTTTAAGTCATGTAAATTGGGTATTTTCTCAGGATAAAAGTTGAATTTGAAAGTGGTGGAGAGCAATTTCAGTGCGTTGGGCAGCTTGCCACAGTCAAAGGATTCACCTCTATTATGCCATGGCTGGCTATTAGTGAGAAGAATCTTCCTGAGTTTGCTGTAGGAGAGAAAATCGAGATTTCTAAAGTTGAACTAGATGAGGTATCACATAATCTGTTCAATTGAACTTCTCATTTGTTCTTCAGCTCTGGATTAAATTGCTAGTCTTTGCACTTCAGTAGTATTTATTGGTCCATTAGTTAATTCTTTTGATTTAGGGTACAACTACGCCTCAATCTCAAGTTAGTTGGGGTTGTCTCTATGAATCCTCATTATCCATCATTTTACCTGACACTTTGTTCTTTCTTTGCTATGAAATGACTTGAAACACCTGCAGCTTACTGTGTATATGACCCTATATAGAAACATATGGAGGTCGAGGATTAGGGTAGAAGGTTAGTAGGTAGTCATGCAGTCTAGTTTCCTATATCAGTGGTATCTGTACTTTTTTTCTCTTACTTTCTTATACTTCAGTTTCATTATTGCCTGATGTCTCCTTTGCTTCGTTTATCGTATTATTTGTTGGTGCTACTGGTATTCTATATTCATTACTATTCGCATAAGTCTTTTTACTTCACTTAGTTTTTCTTTGTAACTTGTAGGGGAACACTTCGCCTCCGGATTATCTCAGCGAAAGTGAGCTGATCTCTTTGATGGAGAAACATGGTATTGGAACAGATGCGTCAATCTCTGTGCATATTAACAACATATGCGAGCGCAATTATGTCCAGGTTTTGCTATATGCATTGATTTTCTAGCTGCTGTAGATTGTCCTCTCTATTGCTTTGTGTTATGGTTCTTTTGACGTGAAACAATCTTCTACTAGAAATTAGACTTCTGAGTTTGGCTGAATCAAATTGCAGGTACAAGCTGGGCGGCGATTGGCTCCAACTCCCCTGGGTATCAGTTTGATAAGAGGGTATCAATGCATAGATTCTGATCTCTGTTTGCCTGACATACGAAGTTTCATTGAGCACCAGATCACTTTGGTAGCTAAAGGTCAAGCAGATCATTCAATGGTTGTGCAGCATGTACTAGAACAATTCAGAAGGAAGTTCAGTTATTTTGTTAAGCAGGTATAAGATATTAAGCTCTTACGCGATGGTTGATGGCGCTTTGCTGCTTTCTTTCTTTCCAAACTAGAAACAAGCCGATGTTCACAAATAGACGACTGATTATGCTTTTTATCTTTACTGAATCTGTAACATGCTGATGCTCACTGATAAAAACTTAATCACGAGCTTCCAAATACATCTCTTAAGAACTAGTCATGCAAACATCACCTTGCAGTTGTGGATCTGCCCTGCTGGTTTCCATTATTGTTTTTCCTGAAAAGCTACTGGACATAAAATAATATCAAACTGATCCTTAGAAATGAGTGTTTTTGGTATAAGAAACAACTACAACATACCCAATGTAGTCCCGCAAAGTAGGATCTGGGGAGGGTAGAGTGTACGGAGACCTTACTCTACATCAGTTAGATCCTCGGCTTAAGGAAAAAGTCCAAAGCAGCCTGGAAAAGTAAAACTTTAGTCTAAACAAAAATTCGGGATAAATTACTGTTGTTGACACTAGAACCTAGCTAAGAATTGGAGGGTAAAAAAGTTCTGAAGCATGTTCTGCACTTTATCCCACTTTTCTCTCATTTTTGGCCCATAAATTCTTTAACTTGTATTATCTAATGCTTATTACTCACTGAATCTCGTGTCTGGCTTCATGTAGATTGATAACATGGACGCATTATTTGAAGCCCAATTTTCTCCACTCTCCGACTCTGGACGTCTCCTCAGTAAATGTGGCAAATGCTTGCGATATATGAAATACATATCTACTCAACCAGCTCGACTGTACTGTGGTACCTGTGAGGAAGTCTATTACGTACCTCAGAAGGGTACAGTCAAGGTAAGTGTTCTATTGTTATAAAGTTACTTCCGACCCTTATGAATTAGAACGGAAAGAACTACTATATATGCCCTTTTATGTTGCAGCTTGAGAAGTTGGTAGTTTCTCTTTCGATTAGCACCTTATTGTATGATCACCCAATTTTCCAACTAAACGTTGAACTATAACTTTTTTTCAGCTATACAAGGAGCTTACTTGCCCCCTTGATAATTTCGAGCTGTTATTATGTAGCATGCCCGGTCCCGAAGGCAAGTCGTTCCCTCTCTGTCCTTATTGCTTCAACTGTCCCCCGTTTGAAGGCATAGATACATTTTTTGGCGCTCCTAAAACTGGTGATTCAACCAAGTTGGGAAAGGGAGTCGGAATGCCTTGCTTCCTCTGTCCTCACACCACATGTCCACATTCTGTGATCGCACAAGGCGTTTGTGCCTGCCCAGAATGCAGTGGTACACTTGTTCTTGATCCTGTCAGCGCTCCAAAATGGAGGCTCTACTGCAACATGTGCAATTGTCTTGTATCCTTGCCCGAAGGAGCTCATCGGATTTCTACAACTCAAGAGAAGTGTCCTGAATGTGATTCAACTATCATAGAAGTCGATTTCAACAAGAAAACAACGCCCTTAAAAGATGGAGCTACACTCCATAAGGGTTGTATTCTTTGCGACGAGCTGCTGCATTCACTTGTGGAAATGAAACATGGAAGATCGTTTTCTAGGCATGGCAGGAGAGGACGAGGTAGAGGAAGAGGAAGAGGAGGTTATCGCGGAAGAGGACGGGGCAGCAACAAACAAGACCCAAAAATGAGTTTCCGAGATTTCTAAAGTGTTGTTCGATTATCTTACTAGAAATTTGAAATATGATTTAGATTTTTCTCATAAAATTTGTTAATTAGAGATCATTATGTCATTATATCTCTCACAAGTAGTAGTTGGTTACCACTAGTTCTTATCATTTTCCCAAATAAAATTGAACTTTCAAGATTCCAAATATTTCAATAACATTAGACATGGGATTGTATGAATCATTCCTATGTTTTATGTTGTTACTTTTGAATCCTCAATTTTCCTATTCCATGTCATGTACAACACAAAAGTTCACCCACAACAAATTGTATGAACATTGCAATGACTTGCCACATTTGAATTGTTACATTCATTGGACTTACAATCCAAAAATTTCTTCTTTAAATTTAGCCTTTTTAGCTACTCCTACTAATCCTAATGGATGGATTTCATGGGGAATCAATCCAATTGGGACAGGAATGATTGGTACACAATCGTTGATCGCGTTTAAAAATCTCAACGATACTATAGTTGTGAAAACCTTCAAATTGAACTCGTATAAGTCTATCGTGGAAGGGGAACTTGAGTATCGCGTTTCGAATATGGAAGCAATGTATAGTAATGAGATGATGGTAATTTTTGCTACTGTAGAATTACCTAAAGGAATGAAAGAGTTGAATCAAGTATGGCAAGTTGGAAGTTTAGTGTTAAATGGAACATTTCCAGGAATTCATGATTTTCAACTTGAAAATTTGAATTCAAAAGGAAAACTTGATTTGATGAAAGGAAAAAATGTTAATAGTGGTCTTGAGGATACTATGGTCAAGAATAGAAATGTAAGTTTTTCAATTAATAAATAGCCTGATTTCAAATCCGTTTATCAGATATACATGTTACTTCTCATCAGCAAGGTATCAAACAGATGAATACCTATTTCATTTTTTAATATTTGATTTTTGTTGGAACAGATTCATGGAATTTTAAATGTTGTGAGTTGGGGAATTTTATTTCCAATTGGAATTATGATGGCAAGGTATCTAAGAACATTTGTGGATCCAATATGGTTTTATGTTCATGTGACTTGTCAAATATCATCTTATATTATTGGAGTTTCTGGTTGGGCTACTGGTCTAAAACTTGGAAGCCAATCTAAAGGAATTATTTACAATTCCCATAGAGATTTTGGTATTGCCTTGTTTTGTCTTGCAACTCTACAGGTATTTTCCTAAATCCCCAATGATTCTTTTTCGACGTTTAAACTATATATATATCGTCAGTCAGTAAAATATCAAAGTCACAAGACTCCATACAAAGTGAATGAATATATCATAATCTTAAAAGTAAGTTGCTAATAAGTTCGTAAATATCATCCACCTCCAATCTTAATTGTGTTTTCAAGTCGCAAGATATATAAAAAAGGAACAGGAAAATTACCATGATATATACATAGTGTAAGAAAGTTATAAATTAACGATGTATGTAGCCAACACCTAATTATGTTTGTCAATGTTTAAACAAATTAGAAAAAATCACCTTGGATTCATATATAATTATGATCTTACATACTTTTCGTTCACTTTATTGATTGTTAGGTCATATATAGTCATGTGCTTAGATGTTTGTATTCTACAAAATTGATGCTAATTTTATTTATTTTTTCTCCAAAATTATGAAAATGTAGGTGTTTGCAATATTTCTTAGGCCAAAGAAGGAACACAAATACAGATTTTATTGGAATATGTATCATCATGGAGTTGGATATGGTGTACTTGTTCTAGGTATCATTAATGTATTTAAAGGTCTTGAAATTTTACAACCAGAAAGCAAATGGAAATTGGCTTATATTATTTTCCTATCAATTATTGGAGGAATTGCTCTTATTTTAGAAGCAATTACTTGGATAATTGTTCTTAAAAAGAAGCCTAGAAAATCAAATAACAAACTTCATGATGGACAAAATGGAAGACAACAACCTTGAAGTTATTATTGATTTTTATATTTTCATATATATATATATATATATATTTGTTTTTCTATGGTTGGGTTGAATTTCTTTTAATATTTTCTTCTTGTGTAGAATCCATACTCTGATGAGAGTATTGTTGTTGTATTGCTTCATTTTAGTATTTATATAGTAAGGAATATAAATATTGTTTGCTTTTCAAACAACAAATTATTTTCTTGTCGTTTCAAAGATAATTACGTATTTATTAAAGTGTTGTTCAACGTTCTTGGCTATCAAATGCATTACATGTAAAAAACACTAACGAATTTCGAATCACGAATCTTTAAAATCGAGACCTTTAATTAAGAATAAATTAATCTGAAACAAAAATTCCACCACAACCCCATTTTAATTGACTAAACCTTTTAGCATTTTAATTTAGTTGATGTAAAACTTTGACGTAGGACAAAATTAATAAATTATGGACAATTATCATAACTTCAAAAAACAAAAATTAAGTAAAGGAAGTGTTAGGTTAAAATAAAGTCTATTTTAACCTAACAAGAAAGCTATGTGTACTCATGAGAATTGAGGTTTTAATTACTTATCACTTCCTTGATAGTAGGAGACAATAATGTTTATTTGACAGTAAGAACCTTAATTAAATGGAAATTATTAAGTATAATTAAAGTAAAAGAAATAATTATAGTCCCTTGCATGCATAACAAGCAATGATTTCAGAAGCATTATTAGTAATAGTAATAGGCAAACAATGATCATTCAGAGGCGGAGTCAAAAATTAAAATTTTATAAATTCGAAATTCTAATTCTCTAAATACAAAAATTCAAACTAAAGTTACGTATTAAATTCAACCGAACATATAGCCTAACTTAGACTTTGAAGAAGTGTAATTTTTGAATCAAATTTCTGAAATGAAAAAATATTTTATAGCCAAATAACATAAAGAGCAATTTTATTTATTGATGAATTAACGTTAGTTTATCATATGCTACAAAAAGAAGTGTTACGCTAAAATAATTTTCATTTAGAAAAAGTGTAATGAAGAAAGATTTGGTCACCAGAAAATATTTGTGGACCCATTATTAGCAACATAATATTTACTACTCACAAGATATCACAAGGTTAATAAGTGAAATTAATTAACTTAATTATTGGAATCATTCCAAATTAAAGTGGAATTAGTGACCACTTGTGAATGTTAACGTACTTTTCCCAACTAATAGATATACTAATCACGGGAATTTTTTTTAGATTAAAGCAAGCAATGACAAATTATGTTAGTTGTAGCTGTTTAAATTTAACTATCAATGTATTAATTATTTTGATATAACCTTTTATGACTTTACGATCAATTAATCGATAAATAAATCATTAACCTACTCAAATTTAAACGAATGTGATGAACTCATCTTAGTCATAAATGGGACCCCAATTTGCTTAATGACTTAATGAAACTCATAATTATGTTTTAGGTAAAGGACCCAATAGCTTAGTGATTAATCTTTTTTTGTTCTCTTTGGTCTTTTGTTAGTTAAAGCATTAATTTGAAAAAGGATGGCTTAATTAGTAAAATTTTATGAGAAAATAGTCAAATGCCCCCTTAATCTATTATCGGATTTCCAATTACACAGTCATAATGCGGGGGTTCTAATACCCCTCTATACATTTTAAAAATAAAATATATAGCCCCCTAAAAGGTCACACCTAGATTTTTGTTAGGGAGTGAACACACTCGCCTGCCACGTCATATTTATTAATTTTTAATAAAAATTTATGATATCTTTCTTTGTTTTATTTTCCTTATATATTTTTTTCTTTCTCTTTCCAGCCATTTTCTTCTTTTCTTTTTCCTTTTTTGCCATTGTTGAGAAAATTTTAAGTTTTTTATTTATGCTAGTTTTAAACTTACATTTATGGAATGTACAGTTATGAAATTTCAAGTTTTATTGTTAAAAGATGAAGTTATAAATCTTTGATAATCTTTCATTTTTTGCAATTGAATAAAAAAAAATTCCACCATTTTCATCTTCTTGCAAACACCAAAAGTTTATCAATTTGAAAGGTAAAATTTAGTAAGAATTTTATTTCTAACCGTTTTATCTACTATTTGATTGATACTCAAGTTCTTTTCATGGATGAATTTGTTGAATTCTTCAAATTGAGGTAATGGATAACAAACAATGGATCTTTTCATTTCTATTTTCAAAATCACATATGAGTTTCGTTGACAATCCAAAATTCTTTCTGAACTTGAATTTAAATTATTGAACTAAGTCACCAAAAAATCGAGATAAGAATTTGCTAACCATTTGGTCATGTGGTTAGGCATGATGATTATCAATTTTAATAATATCAATAAAGAGCTGATTTTCAAAATTTCTTAATTTCGTGCACAAATTGAATAAATAAAATTTTAGAATCAATAAGAATAATGAAATTCCATGGTGAATCCAAACTTAGAGAAGTGAGTGATTGAGAGATTTGATTTATGTTGTTGTGAAGAAGAAAGAAAATAAATAAGAAAAAAATAATTAAAAATACACATATTATGAAAAGAAAATTTATTATTTGTTTTAGTCCTCACTCTCTTAAAGAGAGTGAGATACACTCACTGTGCCACATAAGCGTTTATAGAGTAAATTATATCAGTTTTAAATAGTTTAGGTGGATAATAAGACACCCGTAAAGTTAAAGTGTGTAATTGGAATTACGGGTATAGATTGGGGGGGCTTTTGATCATTTTCTCAAATTATAAATTTGATTGTTATATGACAAAAATTGATGACAAATCAAGAAAAAAGTACTATTTCATGTTGGAGCTTAAAGAAGTCATTATTGGTTGATAAAATGAACTTTAACTGCACAATTCAGACATGTAAACAACTTTCAAATAAAATACTTGAGATACATGTAGTCTGCTAACAATAAATATGTCTCCATAAAAAATAGTTCCTCGTACTGATGTTTACATCGAATCAAACAATTTATCGTTTAAGAGTAATAAAACTTAAAAGTGAGAATACATATGCTCAAACAGAGTTAAGAGAGATTTATACAATTCACTGTGTTAGTGAATTGAATAAATACTGAAAAATCTCTTAATCTTGAGCTAACAATAACAAAATGTATAACCAGTTAAGACATGGTTCATCTTGAGCAACAATTGCTCCAAGATCGTTTCGATCCTTCTCCGTCGTCTTTTACAAGGTTTACCCTGTTAATAGATAACTCTGCCTTGTAGGAATCCGAATTCAAGACCTTTCGACTGACATTGCTATAGATTTCACGGATAACAATCTCGAAAGCCTTATTAACATTTGTAGAATCCAACGCGGATGTTTCCATGAAGAACAATCCTTCTGCTTCTGCAAGCTTCGCGCCTTCTTCAATACTAACGTCTCTAATGTTGTCCAAATCACATTTGTTTCCTACCAGCATCTTCGCGACTGTTGTATCACAATGGGCTGCATGGTTCATCAGATTTCAAAAGTTCAGTAATTCTGCTGCCTCAGACACATACATTATTATGTGAAATAGTAAACGAAAATCACGAGGCAGAAAGTTCCAAACGAAGTAGAGAATGGAAAATTCACTTGTCAGTTAGTAATGACTACATTTCCTTATATATACAGTTCGTGACGTCTTGAATTGTGCATCAAATTACGAATTAAAAGTAGAGGAGTTAGCATATAGACAATCATAGTTTCTATTTGAACCAGCTGAGTACGTCTGCCTGAATTCATAATGAAAATTTAATCTGCATAATATTTTCTTTTTACTTAGACAACAGCACACTACAAATAAGTTGCAAGCACTTCCTACTAGAATCAAAGAA
>CM040626.1:110249648-110264706 GCA_022817965.1 Solanum lycopersicoides | reverse complement strand
AAATTGTTCACAAAAATTTGCACGTATAATTATTTAAATAAATTAACTCGATATACATATATATACAACACACACTTATTGAGAGACTAGTAACTCCACGTCCTTAACCAAATTTGATATTCAAAAAAGCAAATGGTCCTACAAAAAAGTATTGGAGGGGTCAGTTTAATTCTCCTAGAAATCTTCTTTTAGCATTGGATTTTTTATCAAACACTTCTAAAGAGTTTTTGACGCAAGTTTTTGTAGAATTTATTTTAATCGTTCGAGTTGGAAGTGATGAATATTTATTATTTGAGCAACTTTCTTTAGTTCGTTTTGTAGGATGAGGTACACCAAGTGTCACAATTAAATGTTTGAAATTTGAGCGTGAATTCATACTTGTATATTTATTTGAAATCTTTAAAAGAGGTTTAAAAAATTAATTGACTCTCGATATTTTAACCATATCATATAAATTAGACCTAGGAGAGTATTAGGGTAGGGTTGGTACATAGTGCAACTTTGTCCAATGTGTTTTTTTTTTTGTTTTCTGTGCACATGGACAAGTTTTTGTCATTTCATGTTTATATTATATGCTTTATAAACACAAAAATGGGGTATTTTTCATTGTGCTTTACGATTTCCTGCTATTCTTGGTGATTTTTTTTGGTATAAACTTTGTGGGAAAGCTGGTGATTTTCCTTACTCCAAATAAGGCTAAAAACAAAGACTCCATTTATGTATCCTTTGTTTTTTTTTTTCTTTTTTGGCAAAATTTAGGCTTTTCAAGAATGTTGTTTTGCTTTTTAAGTTGAAAATACTAGATAAAACTATTTCTTAAACGAATGTTTTGAGATTTGCATATAATAACAGTTATCTATAGTTGTATTGCATTCGATTTCTCAGCATTTCAAATCGTACATTCTCTTATTCTGGCTCGACTTGCCAAACACACGAGTGAGCCAAGAATCTATCGATTTTATTGATAAGATTACACTAAGTATGTCGTCGTTATTATTGCCAAAACATATAAAAGGGCCAATGAGTCATTACTAGCCTCACACAATGCTAATTTTGGCATATGCTTTTAGTGACACAATGCCAATTTTGGATTTTCTCTAAAGTGATGAAAACCTTCCACAAAACAACAGAAGCAGTCCAACTTATTCAACAGCACAATATCTCACCAAATCAACTCATTCAGTCAGGCAAATTGGTTTGCCCCACACAATTTGTTTCACATACAAACAAGTCACCCATCTCTTTACAGTAACAAACAAAATAAAAAAACACAAGAGGAAAAATCACTCAAGTATGAAAACATGTTAGTAGAGAGCTTTACTCGCACTCTATGTTTACAGTGATGACAAACATTTCTTTAATTTATATGAAGTATGAGTACAAGTAATAACATATTCAGTATATTTTTACAATAGAATATGAAAAGAATATATCTAAGCAAACGTTACCTACCTCTACCTCAAAAGTGATGTAACAAGATTGTTGACAAATGAGGACAACAATCTTTAGAACTACTATTCACTCGGTCTCTATTTTAATTTGTTTGTCTTAATTCTTTTCAAATCCATTTCTAAAGAACAACTCCTTGCAAATCAAAACCATACAAATAAATTGAAATGGTGGAGTATTATACTACACAAATCTCAACACATTTGTCTTAAATTTCTACAGTATTAACCAGTAGGCAAAGGGGGATATGGATAAAGCTAAAAACCAAACAATCTAGAAATAGGAAGAAATTAGTTGACTTGATACATGTTACTTCAAATCAACACTATATGTCTCTACATCCCCTTTTAGCACAAAAAAACTATTAGATGTCATAGCCAGTCTAAGAAACTATAAATAGACCCCCTACTAAATCAAAAAAAGATCATTCACCATCATTAATCACACCATTTTCACTGCTTGAGGTGGTGGTGGTGGTGGTTGCTTTTGCTCAAAAGAGTAAGCTTTTTTGATGAACCTTTGCAAAGACTAACAGGGTATTTAATGGCATTAAGCTCCAGTTTTCTGAGTACAGCATTACCTAGATCAATGCCACAAATATCTGAAAGCCTGACAAGATAAAGCAATACATCTGATAGCTCTTCACCTAAATGCTGCTTCTCTTTTTCTTCCCAATCTGGTAGACCTCTTGGGACCTCACCTTTCCACTGAAATATTTCAGACAATTCTCCCACTTCACCCACCTGGTATTCAAAATAAAGTTTTAGAATCGACTATATGAATCTTCATTTGACCATATAAACTACTTTTATGCCAATATTGTTCAAACACACTATGCTGCTCGAACTCTCCAAAATTATTGTCACACTTGACACACTCTTGCCAACATTTATGAAGAGTCCGAGCAACATTACAAATGCATATATAAAGTATTAGAAGTGTGAATCAAAATCTTCTTAATTATCACCAAGTTATTTATCCATTAATTTATTCATACAACTGACACTATATGTGGTTTTTACACTACTAGGAGTAGTATTATTTACTCTCTCCGTTCATTTTTATTTGTTCAAAGTGAACTTTACATGCCCATTATAAAATGAAGAATATTGACATGAGCCTTTTATTATAATGTCCATTTTTTAGTATTAGTGCAAGTGTTAGCACTAGTTCCCATGTAAGTACTGCAAAGCTAAAATTACATAATGGGGAACATAAAATCATATGAAAGATTATTAGGCACTATGCCTTCTTTGGTGGGAAACAAAAGAAAGCTTTTTTTTTATTGGGGTTTCCACAAAATTGGAAATCCAAGTACTCCACAATGACCCAAAAACTGGCAAACATTTCTAGTTTCTATGAAACAAACAGAGAACTCTTTGTTCCATGGTTTTGTCAAAGGAAAATTTAGAGAAGAATTGGTTTTTTATCTTTCAACACTCCAACTTTCTAAACTTAACCTCAGCCGACAAGTAAATACTTCTAACTATCAGTTCAACTTGGTTTCAAGTGACAACTAAACGCTCGAACTCATCGATATTGTGTGTCATAAACACCTAATACATAAACCTTAGAGGTATCTAAATGATCATTTTGAAGTTGGGAGTGTTCAACCGACACAATAGAGACGAGTTTGAGGTATCTAAACGCGCACTATCAATATTAAAGTGTGTGTGTATATCTTGCTTATTCCACATAAAAAAAACACATTTACTAAGAGATACACAAAAGTAGCAATCTTGAAAAACAAAAAAATAATAATAATCAAAACTAGCATAAAGACTGAGCTATTGAGCAGAATAATTAAAACACCAGCTTTTCCTAAAATATCATTCAGAAGACACAACAAAATCACCAAGAACAGCAGAAAATCATAAACACACAGAAAAAGACACCATTTTTATGACTCAAAACATGATACGCAACAAAACCCATAAATGTAGACAACAGAAAAAAACCACAGAAGACAAAGTTGCACTATGTACCAACCCAAACCAACCCCACATGCTTGAACCAAAAAAGACTTCATTTTTATAAAAAGGGGTTTCAAAAAGACTAACAAAAAATTATTTGAGATTAAAAAAATGGGTATATACAAACCATAGCTAAAAGGAGATTTCTTGGTGTATGAAACTGATCCCACTCTCTTTCTTTAGCAAAATCAGCCATTTTTTTCTTCAGCTCTTCAAGACTCACAACCCCTTTTGCTCCTTCTTCTTCATTCTCTGTTTTTCCTTTCATCTTCTTCTTCTTCTTTTGTGATTTTACATAAAATTTTGAAACTGCGCCGACTGTTTTTTCTTCTTTCTTATTTGAGCTTTTTCTAATGGTGGTTTTTCAGGTTTTTAAAAGGGGAATTGGTGACCTAGAAACTGGTCATTGCCGGTTTGCTGAAACTGACACCTGTCATATCTGCCTGTTAAAAATTATTGTAGGACCACATTGGTTTATGGTTAAGGTTTTTATTTCAACACGAGTTGTGGTAGAGCGATAAAATTATTCCACTCTTAAGCATACGTTTTATTCGTTTCAAATTAATTATGGTAAATGTTATTTTTGAATGGACCTATATATGTGAGAATTTAATTAAGGTTCCACTATAATCACAAGTGAAAGGCAAGAAAAAAGTTTTTTGAAAATTTCACGTGAAGTTAAATTAGCTGAATCAATTGGATATTCAATTAAGAAATAAAGAAAAATAAATTAAGTATTTTGTGGTACTTAGAATTATAATTGGTTCAATTAAACATATCATATAATATTTTTATTGTAATTCGTTTCAATTAAGTTATTTTTGTGTGTCTTATAAATCATATTACATATAAATTATTTCTGTGACTTATAAATCATAGATTTTCACAAAAAATAACCACTAATTAGCTTATATAACATATAAATCATAGTTTTTTCGCATAAAATCAGCTACTAATTACCTTTTGTATTAAGATACATTGCTTACATTAGGATATATTACTTATATTGAACTTTTAGAGATATGATCTTCTTCGAATTTTATGCTAATATAAAACGTTTAATATATCACGATGCTTTTTTTTTCTTAACTAGTAAAAATGCATTATAAGCTAGGTGAGCTGTCACATCAACTTTGTAGCTCGAGTGATTAAGGAGATCCCTCAAATCCATTTAGGATTATTCAAAGATTAGATTCTAGTCATGATTATATAATAAAATAATATTAATACACTAAAGAATCGAATTTTTAATGTGTAGCTTGCCAACTTTGATAATAGCACTAGTATATAACTATATATTATGAGGTGATTGTGTTTGTTGTAATGATTTTTCATTTAAATGTAAATATCAAAAAGTCTATTAATTAGAGGCTATATAGTAAAATTAACGATGAACTTTAGATATGAAATTTTAAAGTTTGCTCCCATCTCTCAAACACACTTCAACTTTTAGCAAAACTAATATAAATTAATTAAAACATCAAAACTTTTTCCAATTCATTCTTTTTTAAAGAAAGCTAATAAGAACATACAAACAAATTAATAATAAATGAATGTCATATAAATTGTATGATTGAAGAAAAAAATGGCCTATTCATACACCTTAAATATTTGTTTTTGGCATGTTAGAAAAGCCCAAACATAATATTATATGAGCGTCTTGAATGGAAAAAAAAAATTAATTCACACACACAAAAAATATAAATAAATTAAAACACTATAGTAAAAAGTGCAAAACAATAAAATTCAAATTTTATTTCATGATAAATCAAATCAAAAACAATATTCCTACAAACAAAAATTCAACGACTTGAAAATTAATAAAAACTAAATCATCAATAAGATATTGATCGATTCATCAATAATATTCTTTAATTCTTAGGTGAAGACGGTTTTGATGGAAATTTAGGATGAAACCCACGAGAATGCATTGGAGGATGAACAATTGGCCAATGTGGACGTGGATGTGGACGTAGCCATGGACGTGGACGTAACCATGGACGTGGACGATACCATGGATGCCAATGATCTAGTCCAATATTATTATCTTGTGGATTAGTAACATCACTTTCATCATTAGATGTTAAATCAAATTTCTCACTTGCAAAACATATGTTAACAAGTATAAATATGCAAATGAGAAAAGTAACTAGGCAATTTTTCATAGCCATAGTTAATACTAAAGTTTTTCTTTTTTAATTAGATGAAATATAAATGTTGGTATTGTGGGGATTTTATAGGGTTGTAAAGCAAGAGATTTATTTGGCTTAGGAGAGTTTTTATGTTAATGATAAGTGAAGTTTTTGTACAAATAGAATTCTTAAATTAGTGTAATGATATATTAAGAAGATATATAAAGATTTTTAATTCAAGAGGATAAGTATGATCTAGTCCAAATTTTATTTTAAATGAAACTAAATATTTGTTTGGGACGTGAAATTGCAAGAATATTAAGAGTCATATATATACACGTACAAATATTATATAAAAAAGAATTGCTTTCTCTTACCTCTTATGTGTAAATGTAAATAAATAATGCCAACTTTGATTTCTGTATCATAAAAAAAAAACTTGGTGTTTTTGCTAAAGATAAAATTTACCATTAAATTCCTTTTTCAAATTATTAAAAAAAAAATTAACGTACAAAACTAATTCTTCCCTTTCACTTTCTAAAGAAAGACAAATTTTGACTGGAAGGTTGTGTTTAATTTATTGTCGTTTTGTAATAATGATTTTTCTTGTTGTATTGTTTGTTGGCTTTAGATTTTTGGATGCAGGTTTGTTCCAAAAAAACAACACTAAAAATAAAATGAGGTTGTTGAGTTTGAGGATGGTAACAAATTATTTCTGATATATTATCGATTAAATAAGAAAATTGTTGAATTTAAGAATATAATAATGTATAAAGTCTTATCATTATATGTGAACGAGATTTTTGAGTTTGAGTTATTTCTATTTTGTGAAAATAGACAAATTGTTATGATAGAAAATCGGATTTAAACGGCCAAAACCCTACCAATTCTAAAAGCCAAAGCATATAAAAACATTTAAACTTATTCCTAAGTCTTAAAAAAGGTATTTTTTATTGCCATTTTTTACTTTTTGTTACGATAGAAAAGCGGATTCAAACAGCCAAAAGCCTACCAATTCTAAAAGCCAAAGCATATAAAAACATTTAAACTTATTCCTAAGTCTTAAAAAAGGTATTTTTATTTCCATTTTTTACTATTCTCAAGACAATTTTGGAGTTTCTCTACAGTGAAACCCTACAAACTACCACAAAAGATGCAGCCAAACATGGAGTAATAGTGTATCTTACTATATTAATAGGACTTCAATATACACTATACAAAGAGTACATAACATTTGAGGCATACCACCCAAGATGCTACTCATGCAAGACAACCACTCAAGAGTCACAATTTACAACCAATTTCTCAAACTTTAGTTCGTCTGTCTCAATTTACATGACACTCTTTTCTTTATAATTTTACAAATATAAACATGCTCACACTTTTTATAAAGGGATTTATATATAGCAACAAAAATATTCAAGATATACCATCATTCTAGGCTAGTGCAATTCTTGCTCTGGTCGACATTTTGCTTGAGTTAAGGGTTTATCGGAATAATCTCTTTACCTCAAAGATAATAGTAAAGTTTGTGTATACTTTACCTTTTTCAAACCTCATTTTTGTTGGATTACACTGAATACAATATTTCTACTTCTAGATCACAACTTTCAAAAAGAAATTCTTAAATATTATATGCAAATCAAATAATATCACGTAAAATAGAAGTAATATATACTATATACTGATACATCTCAACACATTTATGTGAAATAGCATTAACCAATAGGCAATAAGAGGGTGGGGGGACATGGATAGGACAGAAACCAAATAATCCAGAAAAAGGGCAGAAATTGACTGACTTGGTACATGTTACTACATCAAATCAACACTTTTAGCATAAAAACTAGACAAACAAGAAGGAAAAAAGGCAAAGACAATCAATGAAGATCATGTACCATCATCAATCACACCAATTTCATACTCATTGTTGGTGTTCATATTGGTTGAGGTTGTGGTTGTAATTTTGCTCAAAAGAGTAAGCTTTTTAGATGAACTCTGTACAAATTTAATGACATTTACCTCTAGTTTTCTGATTGCAGCATTACCAAGATCAATGTCACAAATATCTGAAACCCTGACAATATAAAACCAATACATCTATTTTTATGAAAGGAGTAGTTTTTACGCCTCTCGACTAATTTAATAAATATTTAATATTTTTTATCAGTAATAAGAATTAAATAACTCTATTCATCATGACTGTCAATAAAGCATTCGATGATATCCTGATCAGGTTATACATAATTCGACTAATTAAACACAATACTTACTATCATTACATAAAAAATGATCGATCATTAGCAACAATTGATTCTTAATTGCCGCTAAATAGATAATTTTAATGGCAATTAATATTTCTTGCATATATTTCTAAAGCTTTTAGCGTCACTGATTCTAATGACAGTTAATAATGTCAGTAAAGACTTTAACACTCTATATTAATATCAATATTTATTGCTGCTGAAAGTTATTTTTATTATAGTGTATACCTTCTACCAGCAACAAGGATGAAATAACTTTATCCACAAAGATTATACAAAGATAAAACTACAACATTTAAAAAAAAATGTGATATCTAAATCAGTTTTCGTGCAACTCGACTAATTTAACATGATACTTACTACCTTCTATTCACAACAAGTATCAGATAACTCTGTCCCCGTAAATAAAGCAATACATTTGAGAGCTCCTCACCTAAATGCTGCTCTTCCCAATTTGGTAGACCTCTTGGGACCTCATGACCTTTCCACTGAAATATTTCAGACAACTCTCCCACTTCAACCACCTGGTATTAAAACACAAACATGCATCAGAATTCAGAATGACCAATACCAAAATTTTTATTATCATCAAAAACTAGTATTTAAGTTTTAATTCATTATCTTGTTTTTCATGTTACAAGTTGATACACCTACCTTATTAAACTAAATAGCTATCTTTAAGAATTTTCTACATTGTCGATCAACGTATAAAAGTTATAATTTATTTAGTGCGTGAGATAAAAAAAATAATCCTGAGATAATATTTGGGAGATAGACCTCATCAAATATCTTTATTTATCCAATCCCGAGTTATAGAAAACAGACCCCTTAAAGTGTTGCATTACAATAACATTATGAGGAGCATAAAATCATATAAAGATTATGAAGTATTACTCCATATGCCTTGTTTGGTTACCAAAAAAAAAAAAAAGTGAGGGAAAAAGAAACATTTTTCTGGCTTTCAAGACAATTGAAAACCTCAACAATGACATGACCCAAAACCCACATATACACTACAATTTTAGCAAACAAAAAATATGACTTTTTGCTTCAGACAATTTTTGTAATCAATTTTTTGATCTTTATAGTCCACTGAAAAACTCAATTTTCCTTTCAATCAAACTAAAAATATATGCAAAAGTAATCATCTAAATACAAAGCAGACTTTTTTTTTTACTACATTTTCTTCAAAGTTCATCCAAGAAACAAGCAATATCTCCTATTTTTATATCTCAATTTAGATGACTCACTTTTCTATTTAGTCTGTCAAAAAAAAATGACACATTTTCATATAAAGTAACATTTAACTTTAAAATATATATTTTTATTTTTAACAAAATGATTTATAGTCATACAAATATTATCACTTACTTTAAATTATAAATTTTCAAATTCTTATCAAGTCAAACTAACTCTCACAAAGAACACAACAACAACAACATACCTAGCAATAGTAAAACTAATAAGAATTTCATTAAGAATATTCAAAACTTTCATATATATTTCAAAAGTTGTTTTTGGCATATATGTAAAATATTATTTTCTATATGTACAATATCCTAATGACCACACATGGGTATACGTACAATATTATTTTCTATATGCCAATTTAATTTTTTCTTCGACAAATAGTGTTCTGACTTCTAATTATCACACATGGGTCAATGCAGTTAGGCCACCAATTTAGTATAATCCTACGAATAAAATTTAATAAAAATAAAGTATACAAAACCTTAACAATGTCATATAGATCTATAAATTGCAAAGACCATATAAGAAAAAGAAAAAAATGTTTATAAACAAGATAGGACAAAACCCCATCAATTTGCACAACAAAAGAAAGAAAAAAATATAGAGAGACAAAAAAACACATAGAGGACCAACTCAAACCCCATATACTTGAAAAAGCTTTCCTTTTTTTGGTATTCAAAAAAGTTTAAAAAAAATGTTTGAATTAAAAGCTTTCAACTTTTTTAAAAAAAAAAAAAGAATTATGTCGAATTAAAATAGAATTAAAATTGGAATGGACGGAGTTTCACGAATAATTCGATTAAAGCTAGATTTATTACAAGAAAGTTCCCAAGGAAACAATAATGTATATTATTATTTATTGTAAATTACTCCGTTTGATTATAATTCATGTTAGCTCCTTCTATTTGTTTTTTATTTCTCTCCTTCGGTTGAGTTATAAAGATTATTTAATGTAAATTAATATAATCCGTCTTATCGAAATACTACTACAATAAATTCGGTTTGGCTTACACTTTGGAGCTATTTGGTTGAATCAACGAATGAAGTGGATTTTTCAATATAAATTTAAAATTAAATCCATCCCATACTTCTTCTAAAAAGTAAATTTATCTTTGGACTTTGAACAGCGTCTAGCCGTCTTTTATTAAACATAAAAAATATTAATAGAGACAAGTGTAACTATACAAGCAAGGAGGCTAGACCTTACCTTTCTAATCCTAAGAATATTAATTAAAATTAAAATAAACTCTATGGTGTATATTAGAACACTAATTTAGATTTGCACAAAATTACAAATACGAGAGTTCGAATGAACCCGATATGATCCAACTTATTCACCATGCCATTAACTCCGGCGTCACTCTTCTTGATACCTCCGATGTATATGGGCCCCACACTAACGAGATCCTCCTTGGCAAGGTATCAATTTGTTAATTTTTTTTGAGTTTTATGCATTAGGATGGTTGTACATAATGTTAAATATGTTGTACCTTGTGATGTCTTGGAATGATGTGTAATTGAAAAAAAAGTTTTTGAAAGTTACTAGTTATGTTTAGACATTACATTTCACTTGATATTTTTTAGAGTTATGTGAGTTATGAGGTAGAAAATCGAATCTTCGGTTATTCGTGCTTTGTTTGATTATATTTTATGGGCTTCTTTTATTTGTTTTTTTGCGTCGTTGAATTTAACAATAATATATCGAGTAAAATTTCACTATATTGGGTTCGAAGAAGGTAGAGTATTGTATATATATTTTATTATTATCTTGTCCACGTAGATTATTTTTTTTTGAAATATTCTCGGTTTAACTACATCAAACTCAAGTACAAGAAAGAAAGTAATGTAAAGTTTACAGGAAAGAAACAATAACAATATGATTGATACGGCTAAAAGTACAAGGATAGGAATAGTGCTACACGACAATCTACGCAAGGCAAAACAATACTTTATTCCTACTATTTTTTAATCATAATATACAATCTTCGCTCCTTCTTATCTAGAGTTAGGTGCTCGGTAATATACTAATCACTTTTTTCAATATTTTTTCTAACTTACTTCTATCCCTCCACTTATTCACCTATAACCAGCCTCTCACACCTCATCGTTTGAACGTTAGCGTACCTCCTCTTTCCCATGCCCACTAATTAATAAACTTATTGAATGGACAAATGAAAAGTCAATAACTAGTTTAATTTAAATTGTAACTAATCCAATAATTTATCTAGTGTTTATTGAATTTATAGTCACAAGGGTTCATAAGGTCTTTTAGTTTAATTAAAAAATTTCTTAGCAATAGAGAAAATGAAACACATCATCGCTAGTGACGCGTGTGCTTACATATAATAAAGTTACGTTTGTGTTTATATATAGAAACACTTCTTCGAACTTTTAATTTAAATCATAACAATGGCGAAAGAGGGAAAAAATGTGGGAAGAATGAAATTAGGTTCAGAAGGACTTGAAGTATCTGTTCAAGGACTTGGTTGTATGGGTATGTCCGCTTTTTACGGGTCGCCCAAACCCGAACCCGATATGATCCAACTTATTCACCATGCCGTTAACTCCGGCGTTACATTTCTCGATACTTCCAATAGTTATGGGCCACACACTAACGAAATCCTACTTGGCAAGGTATCAATTTTTATTTTGATCATTGATATAAAAAAATTGCAATTTTATAATAATTTTTGTATGATTTTCAAATATTAAAATTTTTAAATTAGATTCTTAAATTGATATAACATAATTTAGCTTTGAAAATAAGTTACTTCCTATAAGTGCAATATGACAACAAAAAATGAACGGGATGAGTAATTCTTTGAGTTTTTTTTAACTATGGTGGTTACGTTGTACATAATGTTAAATATGTTGTACCTTGTGGTGTGTTGGAAATATAATGTGTGATTTGGTTGGAACGTGAAAACAAAAGAGAAGGGTTTTTAAAGTTGATGTTATGTTATAACATTGCATTTCACTTGAAAAAAATTTGAAACTTTGTGAGTTACAAGGTGGGAAGTTTGATTTTTCCCACTAGTTAAATTACAATAATAATAACATATTCATAAATTCACGAGAAGTTTGAGTATAAATAACCTTAATATCTTGTGAAAGTACAAATTAAGTTTTTTAAGATTCAAAGTGGATCAAAGCTAGGTACAACAAGAAGAATACAATGAAGAGAGCGTAACCATAAAAAAGAAAGCAATGTAAAAAAAGTCTACAACGGAGAAACAGTAACAACAACAAAATAATGTAATAGTCAAAACACAATAAACAACATATGACTAAATCTACGAGGGTATGACAAGTGCTACGTAACAATCTACACAAGGCAAGATAACACACACTATCCCTATTAACCTTCTATCCTAATATGAAGTTGGGTCATGTCTTATCTAATAATCTTATCCTGATACTTTTTCATCCTACTTTTTATACCTCCGCATATCCATCTATTATCAACCTCTAGCACTTTCTTGTCACTCACGTCCTATTCACATGCCTAAATTGACTAATAGTCTTATAAAATGAAAATAATGAAAAGTCATAAACTAGTAAATAAATTTTCTTAGCAATAGAGAATGAAACATATTAGTGACGCATGTGCTTACATATATAATAGTAAATAAAACGCATGTGCTTACCTATAATAAACATAGTTATATTAGTGCTTATATATAGAAAAAAAAACTTCTACTTTTTTAATTGAATCACAACGATGGCGAAAGAGGTAAAAGATATGGGAAGAATTAAATTGGGTTCAGAGGGACTTGAAGTATCTTTTCAAGGACTTGGTTGTCTGGGTATGTCCGATTTCTACGGGCCGCCCAAACCCGAACCCGATATGATTGAACTAGTACACCATGCTATTAACTCCGGCATAACATTTTTCGATACTTCTAATAGTTATGGGCCTTACACTAACGAAATCCTCCTTGGCAAGGTATCAATTTGTTAATTCTTTGGAGTTATGGTTGTACTGAATCGAACATTGAGTAATAATGTAAAAGTTCAGTTAACTAACTGAGCTACTAAAATTCTAATACAGGCATTGAAGGGAGGAATGAGGGAGCGAGTCGAGTTAGCAACAAAATTTGGTATACATTTTGCAAATGGAAAGAGAGAAGTACGTGGAGAGCCAGAATATGTAAGGGCAGCATGCGAGGCTAGCTTAAAGCGACTTGATGTTGATTGCATAGACTTGTACTACCAGCACCGGATTGATACACGCGTGCCCATTGAAGTAACGGTTGGTTCTCTGTTTCCATTTACAACTCTTGTCAAATTTTTACTAACAGTAAATGGCTCAATGCTGCATAAAAAATACACTATCAGCCTGTTTTATTACTAATACAATTCTTGATTTACTAGGTTGGAGAACTTAAGAAGCTGGTTGAAGAGGGTAAAATTAAATATATAGGTCTATCCGAGGCTTCAGCATCAACAATTAGGAGAGCACACGCTGTTCATCCAATAACAGCAGTGCAATTAGAATGGTCTCTATGGTCGAGAGATGTAGAGGAAGAAATAATCCCTACTTGCAGGTGTTTTCTTCTTTCTGTTAATTTTTCGTGTTTGAGAGGTTTATATCAATGTGAGATCCTGATCTGTTAACTGTTCAGAGAACTCGGAATTGGGATTGTAGCATACAGTCCACTAGGCCGAGGCTTTTTGTCATCCGGTCCAAAGCTGGTTGAGGACTTGACAAATGAAGATTTCCGAAAGGTTTAGATCATATTTATTGTTTGTTTTGAGTTCCAACATATTCACATTATGTTTAATGGAAGTGCATATGACTCGAAAAGCTAAGATCTCCAACTTTGCAGCATCTACCGAGGTTTCAGGGCGAAAATCTTGAGCATAACAAAAAAATGTATGAGAGGATTTGTGAAATGGCAGCTAAGAAGGGATGCACCCCGTCTCAACTGGCGTTGGCGTGGGTACATCACCAAGGAAACGACGTGTGTCCCATCCCGGGCACTACTAAGATTGAAAACTTCAATCAGAACATTGGAGCTCTGTCCATAAAGCTAACATCAGAAGACATGGCAGAGCTTGAATCTATTGCTTCAGCTAATGCAGTCCAGGGTGATAGGTACGGTTCGGCTGCGGCTACTTACAAAGATTCAGAAACTCCACCCCTTTCAGCATGGAAGGCTACCTAAATATAGAGTTGTTCTTATGTTGTGCACTGTATGCAATGAGAAAGTTTGTTTTTTTTCTGTTTCAAAACAATTGTGCCAATTGCTGATGGTTCAAATAATAAAATGAATTCTCTGTTTGTGGACTTTTACCTATGGAGTAAAATACTGATACCTATCAATTGGGGTTTGTATTAATTATGCATCTATTAGTTATTTGATCTATCGATAACTTCCTACCAGATATGGTATTAATACAAGAATAACGGAAAAAAAGTATATTAAGTTAGGCAATCAACTACAAAGTTACGAAAGCAATTTAATATCCACGATTGAAATACATACACTAATTTCAATTTGCACAACATTATAAAACATGATTTCATGTTCAATTGTCGACATACATACTAATTCAGATTTGCATAGAGTTATAAAACCCATTTTATATTCAGGATTCGAACGTACATACTAATACAAATTTGTACAGAGTTACAAAAGCGATCTCTTATCCAAAATTCAAACACACTAACTCAGATCTACACAAAGTTACATAAACAATTTCACATGCAAAATTCGAACATACATACTAATTTAGATTTGCACAAAATTACGAAAGCGATTTCATATCCAAATTCAAAATACGTAATTTGCAAAAAAATTACAAAAGTCATTCAATATCCATACTAATTCAAATTTGCACCAAGTTAAAAATGATTCCATATCCGAATTCAAAGTTCAAATGTACATAGTATTTAAATTTGCACAAAGTTATAAAAGTTATTTCATATACAAGATTGGAACGAACATGCGTATCAAATTTCCCAAAGTTAAACAAAACAATTTCA
>CM040626.1:109993687-110248686 GCA_022817965.1 Solanum lycopersicoides | reverse complement strand
GAAGATAGTATTCTACTTATAGAAATATAGGGTGTCCGGTTTAAGAACGTATATACTGAAATTATAATGTGAAAAGTTCAATATCACTTTTATGAGTAAATACATGAGCGATTAAATTAGCGAATGAACATTTCTTGGTACGACTCACCAAAAGACATTACATTTCCGATAACACAAAATTATAAATAAACATAGGATTTATCATCTATAACACCTTTAACTTTTGAAGCTCAATTATTTCAACACCGGACATATGACTTGGAAGCTACGCGATTTATCGCGACAGCGTTCCAAGTTGACAAAAGTGGAAAAGTAAAAAGTATCAGGTGTTATATACTTGCACATAGAAGCATTCTCTTCACACATATTCCGTGCATTCAGCTGAACAGCAAATGGAATTCAAGCATCCACCATGTCTTCAGTTGTTAACTTAATGTAACAAGAGCTTGAGGTTCTAGTCTCGGAGGATTTTTTGATTTAGTGGATACCCAACAACTGGAAATGTAATGTGCATATGTCAAGCGTTAAACTGAATCCGGTATCTTCCAATTACAGATCAATCTAAAAGATTGAACACCGTCAACATTTATCATGAATCCGGTTTCTGGTACTGGGATGGGGGCAACACGTCATTTCCTTGGTGATTGTACCCATGGTAGGCAGAGTTGAATGGACGTACATCTCTTCTTCGTTTGAGTTCGGCCCAAGTCTTCTCGTATAAAGATTTTGTATGCTCCAGAGATTTCCAGCTTGAAACCCTTGGTATATGCTGAAAATAGTACCCTCCATCTAGCCCAACCCTAAGCCATAAGCTCGCTGTGATTCGCATAACAAAAGACGTGGTTATTCTACCCAAAACATTACTACCAATCACCAAAGCTATAAAGAGCGGTGCTACCATGAAATTGATCAGCATAGACTCAACAAATACTGCCAAAACCTCCGAAAGTTCATTTGAAGATCCTCCAGAGCCCGCTTCCGGAACCTAGATGACCAAAACCCCTTTACCCTAGGGAACTATTAATGCTACAAATTACCAATTCAAAGTCTAAACAAAAATCAATATTAGTCATGCCACAAACCCATTCTTACAATGTGGACCTGAACCCTCGGCCGACCGGTCACTTCGGTAAGTGTGTTATTGCTACCTGTATCGAATCCTCTAATAAAAGCGCAGCCTGGTTCAAAAACGTGCACGCCGACAGACTAATATGGGTTATTGTTAGCCACCCTGCTCACATACCCAATCGAATAACAGACCCAATCAAACAAAGTGTGCACTAACATCCGTACAAGGACTCCACACACCGCCCCTGTCCCACATGAATGTTCATAAACCTGCAAGTAGGATTATTTCTTCCTCTACATCTCTCGACCATAGGGACCATTCTAATGTACTGCTGTTATTGGATGAACCGCGTGTGCTCTCCTAATTGTCGATGCTGAAGCCCGAAGACATATTATTATTATTACCCTCTTCACAGCTTCTTAAGATTCTCCCCATCTTGAAAACAAAAGTAATCATTCAAAGATAATTACATCAGCGAATAACAAAGTTCTGAATCACGAAAATCAAGATTCATATTGCTTTCATAAACAGGGGAATGAAAAACAGGATTTAACATGGGACGAAACATTCATTAATTTAATAAACTTCGTATATGTAAATTATACTGATGAATGTATCACTAACTTACCCGTGATTCAGTGATGTTGGACACACGTGGTGATGTATCGAATCCTATGTTGATGTTACTAAATCCGACAAACGAATCGATGCAGTTAACATCAAGTCTCTTTAAGCTAGCTTCACATGAAGCTCTAACATAGCAGGGATCTCCAATTATTTCTATTTTTCCATCTGCAGAAGCATTAATTCCAAACTTTGTTGCCAACTCAACTCGTTCTCTCTCACCTCTCCTTCAAAGCCTATCGCGATTTATACAATTAACGTTAATCAACAAGTTTATCAAATGTTATGACATATTTTGACTCATTCTTTTTGGAACTGACTAAATTCGTACGGTAACATACCTTTCCTATGAGGATTTCATTTGTGTAAGGCCCATATATATCTGAAGTATCAAGAAAAGTGATACCAGAATTAATGGAATGGTGAATAAGTTTGATCATTTCATCATCAGGTTTTGGGGGCCCATAAAATGCAGACATGCCCATACAGCCCAGCCCTTGAGCTGATACTTCAAGGCCTTGTAAGCCCATCTTCATTCTTGGCACTTTTTAATTCCTTCTGCAGCCATTGATGAATGAAAGAGGAAAAAAAAACAGAGAAACAGAGTTGTGTGTGTGAGTAGGATGTAGATGTATATATATGGAGTTTGTGTTGAATCCATCCCATTTTTGGTCAACTTTAGCTATTCAATTGGTACAAGTAATTGTTAAAAAGGAATAGTGAAAGAGTTGAAAATTAAGACTTGGTAGTTGGCAAATTGGTAAGATTTGCAACCATTTTTGACTTTGCTATATTTACCTATGTCATTAGTGACATAGGCATGGTTTTATCCTTCTATAAATAGAGCATTCTTGCTCATTTGTAGAACACACCAAGTTAGAGAGAAAAACCATTTTGAGAGCAAAGTGAGGTATTCCATAGACTATACAAGAAAATAGTCTGTGAAGAAAAATAGAGTGTGAGCGATATTTTAGTAAGACGGAAACCAAAAGAGTGTTGTTTCTTTTGAGTGTGTAGTAGTCACTTTGAGTATTGTATTCGTGACTACACAGTGTAAAATTCCTTACTATAGTGATATCAGTTGCTCCTCTTGGCCGTGGTTTTTTCCCTTATTTAGAAGGGTTTCCACGTAAAATTCTTGGTGTCGTTATTTTCCATTTTATTTCCATTACTTTTACCATATATATTGTTGTGCTTGTCCGCGTTTTCCCAACAAACTGGTATCAGAGCCAAGGTTTTATCTGAGTATGCTCTGTGGTTGCAGCACAGTCTGAACTTCCACATCAGAAAAGATTTACTTTGATTTGCGATAACTATATTTTTTGGGAAAACAATGGAAGCCAACACAAGTAGAATGGTTACTTTGAATGGTGTTAATTATGCCATTTGGAAGGGGAAAATGGAAGATCTGCTTTATGTTAAGAATTTTTACAAACCAGTATTTACCACTGTAAAGCCTGATAATAAAACAGATGAAGAGTGGAATCTGTTGCACAGACAGGTTTGTGGATTCATTAGGCAATGGGTCGACGATAATGTGTTGAACCATATTTCTGGGGAAACACATGCTCGAACCCTATGGGAGCATCTTGAAAGTTTGTATGCTCGGAAGACTGGCAACAACAAAATGTTCTTAATAAAGCAGATGTTGAGTTTGAAGTATCATGATGGTTCTCCGATGACAGACCATCTGAATAATTTTCAGGGGATCATGAACCAATTATCTGCTATGGGCATCAAATTTGATGAAGAAATTCAAGGCTTGCTTCTACTTGGTTCCCTACCAGACTCTTGGGAAACATTTAGAACGTCATTGTCAAATTCTGCTCCGGATGGTGTGATCTCTATGGATTCCGCCAAGAGTAGTGTCTTGAACGAAGAGATGAGAAGAAAAACTCAAGGTTCCTCTTCGTCGGATGTCCTGATAACTGGCCCCAGGGGGAGAAACAAAACTCGTGGTTCTCAGAATAGAGAACAAAATAAGAGCAAATCCAGAGGCAGACTTAAGGATATTGAGTGCTATCATTGTGGTATGAAAGGGCACACAAAGAAGTTCTGCAGGAAGTTGAAGAGGGAGAACAAAAACAAAGAGGAAACTAAAGAAGATGGCAATGAAAATTGCCTAGCCACCGTTACCACCGAAGATCTTGTTACTGTCCTTGATGCGATATGATAAATATTGCTTGTGATGAGTCAAGCTGGGTTGTGGATACTGGTGCCGCATCTCATGTGACATCAAGGAAGGATTTTTTCTCTTCCTATACTCCTGGTGATTTTGGAACTTGAGTATGGGTAATGAGACTGTTTCTAGGGTGGTTGGTATTGGTACAATTTTTGAAACTAGTGTTGGAACTAAACTAGTTTTGAACAATGTGAAACATGCTCCTGATGTTCGTCTGCACCTAATTTCTGTTGGTGTTTTAGATGATGAAGGATATGTTAGTACCAACGGTGATGGAAAATGGAAGCTCATCAAGGGTTCCTTGGTTGTGGCTCGTGGTAACAAACGTCGTGGTCTATATGGACTACGGCCTCTGCTTGTGTTGATATGGTGAATGCGGTTGAGAGCGATAGCTCTTCAACATTATGGCACAAGAGGCTTAGCCACATCAGCGAGAAAGGACTTAATGTTCTAGCCAAGAAGAAATTATTGTCAAATTTCAAAGTGCTAAATTAGAAAAGTGAGCACTGCTTGGCTGGTAAACAAAATAGAGTTTCCTTTAAGTCCTACCCCCTTCGAGAAAGACAGAGTTGCTTGAGTTGGTGCACTCTGATTTATGTGGTCCAATGAAGACAAAGACATTAGGTGGTGCACTTACTTTGTCACTTTCATTGATGATTGCTCGAGAAAACTTTGGGTCTATGTCTTGAAGACTAAAGACCAAGTGTTAGGTGTCTTTAAGCAGTTTCAGGCTTCAGTTGAAAGAGAAACTGGAAAGAAACTGAAATGCATTCGTACTGATAATGGTGGTGAATATTGTGGACCATTTGACGAATACTGCAAGCATCAAGGTATTAGACACCAGAAGACTCCTCCCAAGACTCCTCAGCTTAATGGTTTGGCTGAGAGGATGAACAGGACCTTGATGGAAAGAGTTAGATGTTTGCTTTCTGAAGCAAAGTTGCCGAACTCATTTTGGGGTGAGGCTTTATTGACCGCTGCACATGTTATTAATCTATCTCCTGCTGTTGCTTTGCAAAGTGATGTACCAAATAGTGTTTGGTATGGAAAGGATGTTTCCTATGACCATTTGAGAGTATTTGGTTGCAAAGCTTTTGTACATGTGCCAAAGATGAGAGGTCAAAGTTAGATGCCAAGACAAGGCAATGCATCTTCATTGGATATGGCCTAGATGAATTTGGTTACAGGCTATATGATCCAATTGAAAAGAAACTTGTGAGAAGCCGTGATATTATTTTCATGGAGAATCAAACAATTGAAGATATTGACAAAGCGGAGAAGGTAGAATCTTCAAGTTTTGATGGTATAATTCATCATGATGACGTTCCTCACACAAGTGTGCATGATGTTGTTGGGCTTGATAATCATAGTGACGCCCAGAATCATGTATCAAATCAACATGTTGATGTTGATAATAACAATGATATTGTTATTGATGATCCTGTTGCTCATGAAGTTGTGGACGAATCAAATATTCCGCTTGGAGGTCCACAAGACAGCGGTTTCCTTCCTTCCGTTATTCATCCAATGAGTATGTGTTACTCACTGACGGGGAGAACCTGAATGTTATGAGGAGGCCATGGAAGATGAGCACAAGGATCAATGGATTGAAGCCATGCAAGATGAGATGAAGTCTTTGCATGAGAACCACACTTATGAGTTGGTAAAATGGACCAAGGGCATGAGAGCTTTGAAGAACAAGTGGGTGTTCAAAGTTAAAGTTGAAGAACACAACTTGAAGCCCAGGTACAAAGCTAGATTGGTTGTTAAGGGATTTGGTCAAAGGAAGGGTATTGACTTTGACGAAATATTTTCTCCTGTTGTGAAAATGTCCTCGATTCGCACAGTTCTAGGTTTGGCTGCTAGTCTTAATTTAGAGATTGAGCAAATGGATGTGAAGACGGCTTTCCTTCATGGTGACCTAGAAGAAGAGATTTATATGGAACAACCTGAGGGCTTCAAAGTAGAAGGTAAAGAAAATTTTGTGTGCAAACTCAAAAAGAGTCTTTATGGCCTAAAACAAGCTCCTAGACAGTGGTACAAGAAGTTTGAATCTGTTATGGGGGAGCAAGGCTATAAGAAGACTTCTTCAGATCATTTCGTATTTGTACAAAAATTTTCTGACAATGATTTTATCATCCTCCTGTTGTATGTGGATGATATGTTGATTGTGGGCAAGAATACTTCCAAGATTGACGAGCTGAAGAAAGAGTTGTGTAAGTCTTTTTCTATGAAAGACTTGGGTCATGCCAAGCAAATTTTGGGCATGAGAATTACTCGTCTTAGAGATAAAAGAAAGATTTATTTGTCCCAGAAGAAGTACATTGAACGTGTACTGGAGCGCTTCAATATGAAGAATGCTAAGCCTGTTAGTACACCTTTGCTGGTCATATGAATTGAGCAAGAAGATGTGTCCTACAGCTAGGGAGGAAAAAGAGAACATGGCCAAAGTTCCATATTCCTCCGTCGTCGGAAGTCTAATGTATGCAATGGTGTGCACTAGACCTGATATTGCTCACGCAGTTGGTGTTGTCAGCAGATTTCTCGAAAATCCAGGAAAAGAGCATTGGGAAGCTGTGAAGTGGATACTCAGGTATCTTAGAGGAAGCTCAGATGAATGCTTGTGTTTTGGAGCATCAAATCCAATCTTGAAAGGCTATACAGATTCTGATATGGCAGGTGACCTTGATAACAGAAAATCCACTACTGGATATTTGTTTACTTTTTCAGGGGGAGCTATATCATGGCAGTCAAAGTTGCAGAAGTGTGTTGCACTATCTACAACTGAAGCTGAGTATATTGCGGCTACTGAAGCCGGCAAGGAGATGATATGGCTAAAGCGATTTCTTCAAGAGCTTGGTTTGAATCAGATGGAGTATATTGTCTATTGTGACAGTCAAAGTGCAATAGACTTGAGCAAGAACTCCATGTACCATGCAAGAACAAAACAAATCGACGTCAGATATCATTGGATTCGTGAGGAAGTGGAGAGTGAATCATTTCACGTCAAAAAGATCCACACAAGTGAAAATCCTGCAGATATGCTGACCAAGACGATACCGAAAGACAAGTTCGATTTATGCAAAGAACTTGTGGGTATGAGCTCTCTCTAAAGAAGATGAAGATACCTTCTTCCAGTAAATGGGACTGGAGGGGGAGATTTGTTGAATCCATCCCATTTTTGATCAACTTTAGCTATTCAATTGGTACAAGTAATTGTTAAAAAGGAATAGTGACAAGAGTTGAAAATTAAGATTTGGTAGTTGGCAAATTGGTAAGATTTGCAACTCATTTTTGACTTTGCTATATTTACCTATGTCATTAGTGACATAGGCATGGTTTTATCCTTCTATAAATAGAGCATTCTTGCTCATTTGTAGAACACACCAAGTTAGAGAAAAAAACCATTTTGAGAGCAAAGTGAGGTATTCCATAGACTATACAAGAAAATAGTCTGTGAAGAAAAATAGAGTGTGAGCGATATTTTAGTAAGACGGAAACCAAAAGAGTGTTGTTTCTTTTGAGTGTGTAGTAGTCACTTTGAGTATTGTATTCGTGACTACACAGTGTAAAATTCCTTACTATAGTGATATCAGTTGCTCCTCTTGGCCGTGGTTTTTTCCCTTATTTAGAAGGGTTTCCACGTAAAATTCTTGGTGTCGTTATTTTTCCATTTTATTTCCATTACTTTTACCATATATATTGTTGTGCTTGTCCGCGTTTTCTCAACAGTTTGGGGTGCGGATTTAGAATTTAAACTGGATTGGTTTGACTAGACATAAAATTTAAGAAATTAACAGAGAGATAGTTCAATTTGTGGTAACATGAAATAGACATTTGTGTGTAGGGGCCAGGGGCGGAGTTACAGTTTCATGTAACATTTTTTGGATTTTGAGATTTAAACAGATTTATTTTTTGTTTTAAATTTTTTATATATCTTTTAATTATTTTAAATTGTCAATTATTGTGACGTATATTACTTTTTACGTGATTTACAAATATATAATTTTTATTTCAAAAAATTTAAAGATTTCCCGCGCAAATTTCTAGTCAAACTTAAATTGTTTGACTTTCGAAAAACGAAAAAATATCACATAAATTGAGAGAGGGATATTAAGAAATTACTATACCATCTTTTTCAGAATCTATAAACTCGAAATTTTGGCTTTTTTTATTTGTCTTGATATAATATTGTGTCATTAAAAGTAAAAATGGAGAGTATAGAGCTAAATTCCAATGTAGAAAGATGTTATTCTGTTTGAGAGAGACTACAAAGAAAAGTATCCCATAAAATGGAGGGCCACCTTACACGCATCTCACGGTTATTTTTCACTATTTTAAAAATATGATAAATTTACCCACCAAAATTCAAATAAATAGGAAGAAATTGTTAATAAATTTCTTTTTTTTCTTGTTGGAAATTGAATTTGGATCTTTAACTATTTTATCAACTTTAATTATTGATCGTTAAATCACACTCTTTTGTGTTTTTAGCAATATTGACCATATAACTAAATTTAAAAAGTGATTTTTCCTTTCTACAAAAGTCAAATAAGTAAAGCTTGCTATTAGCCCGCCATTTACATAAAAGCTCGTCAACAAAATAATATATTCAATTATTGGGTGCTAGTTAATGTTAATTCTTTTGTTTAGTTAATTTATTAGGTGTTCGATTTAGAAAAAATAAATAAATTATTTTAGCTCCGTTCAATGTACTATGAGTAATAAAATTGTCGGAATATTTTAATCATTAAAGAGTATTTAATTTGACTAAATTATTCTTTATCTCTTTTTTAATGAGTTCAGAGGAAAATTAACCATTCAATCTTTAGTGACCAAACAAAATTTGAAAAAGAAATACATACGGAGAGAAATAATCCATCAATCAAGAACATGAAACCGTTATATATAAAATAGGGTATGAACAAGTCGCAAACACCTTTGAGTTGTGATTTCAATTTATTATATATGACAAATGGTTACGTCACCGATGGTAGTGGGTGGTGAATAGTAGTTCTTTACTATTCAACTCTATAAAAATAAAGATAAAGTCTAAAATAAAGAGGGGTCGGAGATGGTCTAGCATGGCTTATTCGATTAACGGTTGTGAATGAATTAAAATTTTATAGGTAATGACTTATCGAGAAGAGTCAGATAAGTTGTTAAGCTGTTAAAGCGCAAAAGAACTTGGCACAAACAATAACACTTCTTAGTGCTTTACTCCACAGGTAAATTGTACAAATAGAGTCACAAGTTTATTGTTCAAACTATCATAACATTGTAATAGCACAATAGACTGAAATCGAAAAATATACTCTCTATTACAGCGCGCAAAATACAGAAAAAAACTTACCTCGACTTAACACACACACACACATTACATACTAGTTACGCGATTGCATCATTCTGTAGCCTTCCACGATGAAAGGGGCGGAGTTTCTGAATTCTTATGAGTACTCATACCAGGAATATACCGATCACCCTGGACTGCATTAGCTGAAGCAATGGATTCAAGCTCTACCATATCTTCTGATGTTAACTTTATGGACAAAGCTTCAATGTTCTGGTTGAAATTTTCAATCTTTGTGGTGCCTGGGATGGGACACACGTCGTTTCCTTGGTGATGCACCCACGCTAACGCCAGTTGAGAAGGGGTACATCCCTTCTTTACAGCCATTTCACAAATCCGCTCGTACAAGATCTTGTTCTTCTCAAGATTCTCAGCCTGGAACCTTGGTAGATGCTTCAAAAAATTGAAGATCTATTTGAGTCAAACATGTATTTTTCGACTAAAGTACATCGTATACATAGTAGCACAAATGTAAAGTTCATTCAGTATCAGTAGCCACAAATACGATTTGTATGTATGCATTAACTAACTACCATGCTCCTTATATACATTTAAGGACAGAAATATACTCGCGATATAAATACACAACAATGAAACATGATATCTGTATGTTTGAAATTCAAAACAACAAAGAATACAAAGCATACCTTCCGGTAGTCTTCATTTTCCATATCCTCGAGCAGCTTTGGACCTGATGACAAAAAGCCCCGTCCTAATGGACTATACGCCACTATTCCAATTCCAAGTTCCCTAGTAGATTAACGTCAAGATCTCACATTGTTATATACCGCGCACAAACATGAAAAAACAACAGAAAAGAAGTAAATATACCTGCAGGTAGGAACTATTTCTTCCTCCACGTCTCTCGACCACAGAGACCATTCTAACTCGACTGCTGTTATTGGATGAACTGCATGCGCCCTTCTAATTGTTGACGCGGATGCCTCAGATAAACCAATGTGCTTTATTTTACCCTCTTCAACCAGTTTCTTAAGTTCTCCAATCTAGTAAAACAGAGTTGAAATGTTGATCATTTTAAAGCCTGCATTTTATAGAGTTATAAATCGAAGAGAAAGAAGACCAACTGTGATTTCAATGGGCACACGCGTATCAATTCGGTGCTGATAGTACAAGTCTATGCAATCAACATCAAGTCGCTTTAAGCTAGCCTCGCACGCTGCCCTTACATAGGCTGGATCACCATGTACTTCTCTGTTTCCCTCTGCTCTTTTATCATCTGATGCTAAAACAAGACCAAATTTTGTTGCTAACACAACTCGCTCTCTTATACCTCCCTTCAACGCCTACATATATACGTAATTATTCGAGACGAAGGGCATTGTTAAGTAGTTTGGGAATTCGATACAACCCTTAGAAACTACGGTTCAAATCGACAAACAAAATGAGGTAGCTTATTTCCATATGTTCAAAGTCTAAGTGAGTAAATACTGGTAGAAGATAACAGATATCTAGGTGAAATAGTCAAGGTGCACGGAAATTGATATACACACTATTATTGTTAGAAAAATACATCTAGAGTACATTGAAAATACAAGTTCACTATATATATATATCCATCAACCACTGATTATCAGGTGAAATCAACAAAATATAATGCATCATATCAACCCCAAAACGTAAAGTACAATACTTTAAGCTTTGAGAACAATCATATATTGCATAAATAAATAAAATTAAAAAAAGCATTTAATTGTTCTCTTCGTTCAATTTATAACTTTAAAACACATTCTTTAATTTAAAATTACGAGATACAACTTTTTACTTTCTTAAACTTTGTATTTAATTAAAATAAGATAAATAAATTAAAACGCGTACCTTGCCGATGAGGATTTCATTACTGTGGGGTCCATAGATATCGGCAGTATCAAGAAGGGTGACACCGGAGTTAATGGCATGGTGGATCACTTTGATCATATCGGGTTCGGGTTTGGGTAGTCCATAAAAATTAGCGGACATACCCATACAACCAAGCCCTTGAGCAGATACTTCAAGCCCAACTGACCCCAATTTGATTTTTCTCATTTTTATTCCCTTTTTCTCCATTTTATCTAATAATAATTATTATGAGAGATAGTAAAGAAAATTATGATTTTATTTATAGCTGACACTGAAGGACTGTATCTGGCGGTTCGTTGTGTTAATTGTCATTCATGATGAATTTTACAAAGGCATACGTAAGCACCTAAGTTCGGAATTTGAATTTAATGAGTTTAAAAGATACTGAAAAAATTATCTCGAAGTTAATTTCCTCATCGATCATATCAAACAATCTCATAACATGAAATAGATTATATTTTCGTGAATATTTATAGATAAATACGATTTACATAGAAAGTAGTAATAAGTTCAGATAATGTTGCAACGCATAATGGTCATTACTATTGAGTTCATAATACATACTTATATATATTTAATGAATTTTCTAATATTAAAAAAAAGAAAAGTTACTAAATTCGGGGAGAGTTAAAAAATTAGTTATGAATTCTTGAAACTAATCTTGAATAGATTATTGTACATTTTAAATATTTTTTTATATATAAATATAAAGTCTGAATACTAATAACACGACATATAGAAATCTACTTAGCATTTATAACTCGATGGTACAAAGTTTAACACTAATAATGTATATAGCTTTAATTATAGAGATAAATACTTTTTAATTAAATATTAAAGGAGCGGTTGATCAGAGTAATATTTTATACACTGATTATATACTGTGACAAAGAATATGTAAGCACATACGTCATTATTGATAATAAGAGGACCATAGGGGTTGTATGAGCATTTTATTGCCATCATAATAATTTATTTATTTTCGAAAAATGGCATGATATTATATTATTTTAAGCTTGTTTCGAAACATTATTTATGTAACTTTATAGATGTCTTTTGTGATATATCGTAACATAGGACTTCAGCAATTTTGGAAGCTAAACATGCTAAAAAATGTCTATAGCTAAACTCGTTAAATGAGTGAAAATAATCAATGAACACAAGTTTACCTGAACACTATCATGATTTGAAAATTACTTCTCGACTCTGTCCAATTAAGGAAAAAGATAGAACCAGTACATATTGAAATTATCAGTATTTTACTCCATAGGGTAAAAGTCTACAAACATAAACATGAAATTTATTATTTGAACCATAAGCAAATGGCACTATAGTTTGAATTTTGAAACAGAGAAATATACTTTTCTCAGTGCATATTATGCACAACACAAGAACAACTCAAGCAACTGCAACATCATGTAGCCTTCCATGCTGAAAGGGGTGGAGTTTCTGAATTTTTGAAAGTACTCATACCAGGTATATATCGATCACCCTGGACTGCGTTAGCTGAGGCAATGGATTCAAGTTCTGCCATGTCTTCTGATGTTAACTTTACGGACAATGCTCCAATGTTCTGGTTGAAGTTTTCAATCTTAGTGGTGCCAGGGATGGGACACACATCGTTTCCTTGGTGATGTACCCAGGCCAACGCTAGTTGAGAAGGGGTGCATCCCTTCTTAGCTGCCATTTGACAAATCCGTTCATACAACTTTTTGTTATGCTCAAGATTCTCGGCCTGGAACCTTGGCAGATGCTGCAAAATTGAGGATCGATTTTAAGTCCAACGCATTAAAGACATGACTTAACTATCCCACAATATCGCGTAGAAAATAGAGGAAAACAAATAGTAACACTAAACATCACAAAGGAGAGCATTGTAAGCCAATTAAGCAAATGGCAATATATAAGGGGCAATGTAAAGTTCATACTTCATGACTTTTGATACAAACTATTGAAAGCTTTTGTCCCTAGTAATATCATCCAGATCAAATAGCTTATTACTCGAAACTCTTTCTTTTCTAGAACAAGTAAATACACTCGCAACTGAAATACATCAATGCAATTAAACATGATAGCAATATGTTTGAAATCCGGAACAACAAAGCAAACCTTTCGGTAGTCTTCATTTGACAAATCCTCAAGCAGCTTTGGACCGGAAGACAAAAAGCCCCGTCCTAGTGGACTGTATGCCACAATCCCAATTCCGAGTTCTCTAAACAGTTAACAGATAGGTGAGCATCAGGATCTCACATTGCTATAGAACCCCAAACACGAAAAACTAACAGAAAGAAGAAAGTACCTGCAAGTAGGGATTATTTCTTCCTCTACATCTCTTGACCATAGAGACCATTCTAATTGTACTGCTGTTATTGGATGAACTGCATGTGCTCTTCTAATTGTTGATGCTGAAGCCTCCGATAGACCTATATATTTTATTTTACCTTCTTCGACCAGCTTCTTAAGTTCTCCAACCTAGTAAAACAGGAATCTCAAAGGAATAAGAAATGTTGATCATTAATCATTTCAATTACCAATAGGTGAAAACATAACAACATACCAACCCGACTTAATTGGTCACCCCGAAAAATGTATAAAATCTATGTCAGAACTCATAGGAATCTACTCATACATGAATCAGAGGTATTGAGCTCATTTCTGTTCATCAAGCTCGCAGATGTACGCTAACAATCGCAAAAGTCTGAAAAAGAGTGCAGTCATATCTATTTTTGCATTCATCTTCCTATTGTTTGGTTCCTGTGTCCAGATGATCATTTCTTTCGTTGTTTCTTTCCTATATCATAAAGCAGAAAAACGGGGAATCGTGTTGCTGATTTGGACAACAAGGGCAGTGATTTTTATTCTAAGCAATATAAAGAGTGTGGCTAACAACTGCCAGATCAATTCTGAAATATTGCAGAAAAATATTTAGTAAAACATGTGCAACAATACTAGCAAGTTCATATTACAATCAAGAGCATTTGCAGATATAATATTACCACTACACAGTAATTATTTTAAGTAACTTCAAAGAGTCATAAATGGAAAAAAGAGAACTAACCGTGACTTCAATGGGCACACATGTATCAATTCGGTGCTGATAGTACAAGTCTATACAGTCAACATCAAGTCGCTTTAAACTAGCCTCGCACGCTGACCTTACATAGGCTGGATTTCCATGCACTTCTCTCTTTCCTTCTGCTTTCTTTTCATCTCCTAAAACAATACCAAATTTTGTTGCTACTACAGCTCGTTCTCTCATCCCTCCCTTCAAAGCCTACATAGATACATAATTATCAGAAATGCAAGCAACAATTATTGCAAAATGGTTAAAATTTCTCAGTTGCTTATGCGATGAATGAATAAGCTTAAGAGTGTGGTTTATGGTTGATCAAGCCGATGCAAACTTTCAGAAGTACGATTCAAATCTCAGTGGAGACAAAAATAAAATACAAGATGATTTCATTTCATTTGTCTATGCCTTGGTCCGTAAAGTTACTCAATATTTGTGCTAGTGGAAGGTAGCAACTACACGGTGAAATAATCAAGGTGCACAGAAGCTAACTTGAACACTACTAAAAGAAAATACAAGTTCACTACACTTTGTTTCTGTGTACTTCATATTAAGAAAACAACATTCCAAAACAACAAATTTGCAGGAAAAAAAAAAGCAATCTGAAATAGTAAAACTAGAAATCGCGCATGAGGATACAGGTTTGAAGAATCATGAACAATTCTTCTTCTTAAGGTACAACGCGTAAGGCTTAAGCATCTGAAAGTCTGACACGTAGCACATTGTCAGGTAAAAACATGTAATAGTACCTTAAAGTCTCATAACAACCCCACCAACAACCCAAAAAAGAAAAGTGCAAGACTTTAAACTCCGAGAACAATCATATTCTGCATATGTAAACAAACAAAAAAGTAATCCATCTCAAACACCAGTACTTACTCCCTCCGTCCTCTGATGTAACACTCCATTTTTTTAGTCCGTTCCAAAAATGATACTCCATTTCAATGTCTGCCTGGTTTTCACTTATACGAAATTTAAGAGAATAATGAAAGACTTTTGAATCTTATGTTAAACTAAAGATAGATTGAATGTATCAAAATGTTCTTCAATTGTGTGATCTTAAAACATAAAAGCAATTTTTACGAAGGATGAATAAGAAAAGTAAGACAAACAAATTGAAACAGATAGTAATATTTTAAGTATAAAGTTTTCATTTTGGGACGACGAGTAGCAATCACATACTTTTACCAAAACCAATAAAGGTACAATAATTACAGAATTACGTACAACCATCCTAATGCATAAACTCAAAGATTCGAATTCATAAAAAAAAATTAAGCATTTGGGAGAAAAAAGGTTGAATATCATACTTTACCAATGAGGATTTCGTTGGTGTAAGGCCCATATACATCGGAGGTATCAAGAAGAGTGACGCCGGAGTTAATGGCATGGTGGATTAGTTCGATCATATCGGGTTCGGGTTTGGGCGGCCCGTAAAAAGCGGACATACCCATACAACCAAGTCCTTGAACAGATACTTCAAGCCCCTCTGAACCCAATTTCATTCTTCCCACTTTTGTTCCTTCCGTCGCCATTGTTGTCGTTTCAGCCTATTTCACTCTGCTAAATGTGAAGGACTCTGGTTTACAATTATGCGCGGCGGCTGGTAAGTAAATAGTCTATTTATTATTTCACATCTAATTACCTTTAATTCGTCCATTAAACATTTCAAATTACAAAATAATCATCTAAATATTTCTAAAACTTATGTGTCGGTATCCAAATTGTCATTTGAGACCAGATTAAGATTAAGGTGTTTGATATGTACACTTTCAAAGTTGAAGTGGTTACTTGCTATTTGACGATAAGTATAAATCTATTTATATATCATATCATTTGAAACATATTTAAAAAAAAGAAAAAAAAATCAAGTTGCATTGGATAAGAGGGATTGATTGGAGGGTAAGCACACTTGATGTTCAAATTTAAAAATTGCAAGTTGCAAGTTCAAATTATGTTTGGACACATAATTTATTATTTGAAACAACAGCAAGTAGCCTATATTTATGTAGCCTTCCATGCTGAAAGGGGTGGAGTTTCTGAATTTTTGTAGGTAGCCGCAGCCGAACCGTACCTATCACCCTGGACTGCATTAGCTGAAGCAATGGATTCAAGCTCTGTCATGTCTTCTGAAGTAAGCTTTATGGACAGAGCTCCAATGTTCTGGTTGAAGTTCTCAATCTTAGTGGTGCCAGGGATGGGACACACATCGTTTCCTTGGTGATGTACCCAGGCCAATGCGAGTTGAGACGGGGTGCATCCCTTCTTAGCTGCGATTTCACAAATCCTCTCATACAATTTTTTGTTATGCTCAAGATTCTCGCCCTGGAACCTCGGTAGATACTGAAAAATTGAAGATCAAACCATGCCCCATATTACACTAACAACACAAATGCACTGAAATTAAACATGATATGAGTATGCTGGAACTCCAAGACGAACAATAAACACAAGCTAACCTTTCGGAAATCTTCATTTGAGCAGTCCTCAAGCAGCTTTGGACCGGATGATAAAAAGCCACGCCCTAGTGGACTGTATGCTACAATCCCGATTCCAAGTTCTCTAAACAGTTCACACATAGGCGTACATCAGGAGCTCGAATTGCTATAGAGCCAAACAAGAAAAATTAACAGAGAGAAGAAAGTACCTGCATGTAGGGACTATGTCTTCCTCTACATCTCTCGACCATAGAGACCATTCTAATTGAACCGCTGTTATTGGATGAACCGCATGTGCTCTTCTAATTGTTGATGCTGAAGCCTCGGATAGACCTATATATTTAATTTTACCCTCTTCAACCAGCTTCTTAAGTTCCCCAACCTAGTAAAACAAGATATTCAAAGGGGGGGAAAATGATGATCATTAACCATTTGAACAAAGATGCGAAAAAATTAAACAATATAAGCACTCAATTTAATTGGTGTGAGGCTGACATGTATTGGTCTATGCCAATACTCTCTAAAGGTTACCCATGCATTATATCAGAGGTACTGGCTGCTAAGTTTAAATTCTTTAAATGGTTAATCAAGCTCAGAGATGTAAACTAGAAGTTTAAGTCTAAATAAGAGTGCAGTTGCATCTAATTTTGTCTCAACTTCATATTGCTTCTTCCCATCTCTGGAGGATCAATTCTTCTTCTTTTTTTGTCTATGTAGAAAGCCATTTGGATTATAATCGCGACGATTGTACTATAAACATATACAGAGAATGGCTTTCAATAACTAGATCAACTTCAAAATGATTGTGTATGTTGATCAGCATTGAAGCCATTTAGTATTTGTAAAATATATATTGTATCCAAACAAGTCAATCATTTTATCCTCCATCGTGGATTAGGAAATGTTCATAACATTCATTTTACAAAGTTGTGGAATAGAGAACCAACCGTTACTTCAATGGGCACGTGTGTATCAATCCGGTGCTGGTAGTACAAGTCTATGCAGTCAACATCAAGTCGCTTTAAGCTAGCCTCGCATGCTGCCCTTACATAGGCTGGCTCTCCGCGCACTTGCATTTTTCCATCTGCAAAACATACAGCAAATTTTGTTGCTAACTCAACTCGTTCCCTCATTCCGCCCTTCAGAGCCTGCATAAATACAATGATCATTCATTAACATATAACCTTGAGAACCAACAGACTCTCAACCAACCCAAGAACCGACAGTCACGCTCTTAGCAACTGACCATGACTCTCGTCATTTGAAGAACAAAAAAATTACATAGAGACCCTCTTCTTTACTCTGTAAAAGGAGCCTCATCCCTACAAACAAGGACAAACTACTACATAACACTCACTAAAGCTCTTTCTTTAATTACTTGTATTCTTGTTCTTAGACTTGGCTGACTTTGTATCGACAAGAAGGTTTCTTTTCTTTTTTGACTGGACAGTGGTTCAACAATAAAACAACTCTGTCTCTGAGCTTTCCGTTTTCTGTTATTTCTACCATTTCACTTTGATTCTTGCTACATGTGTCCTTATCCTGACCTCGATAGATTTTAGCATCTAAATAATCAGACTATGAGCATATAGAATGAATTTGTTGGAACTAGTTATAACAAGTAAGGATAAACTCTGCATAGTAGCACTGATTTCATATATTGGAACCTTCAAATTCCAAGCACCCAGCGGAAACCATCACACTCAGGGCGAATCTAATAAAGAACTTATCGACTCATCCAAACCCAATAGCTTTGTCTTAGACCATGTATATGCGTTGAAAGGGCTCAATAAATTAGTATAAATAATAGATTTTGAACAAGTGAATTAGAAGGCATATGATAAATTGAGTGCAAATCCATTAAGTTCAAATATTTTTCTTCATGACCGTGGTGTCCAGCCTAGCACACCTCGACTAATTCCACAGGATACCTACCACCTACCACCAGCATCAAGTGTCAGGTAATTCTATGCACCAAAGCTGGGACAGATGGGACATAAAGTTCAAATTTTGAATTCGCTTATGCTAGCACCCCAGAAAAGATACAAGATTTGAAGAACCAACAACATTTCTTGGTAAGGTCCAACTCAAGAGACTTAAAACATGTAAAGTATAGCACCAACTCCTACCTAACCTAAAACAAAAAGTAGAGTACTTTCTATATTATTGATAAGCATGGTGTCTCAATTGAACCTGATACCTCGTGTTCTCAACTCATTTCATTGACTATTAGACTACACCAGTGAGTGCGAAAGTACAAGTCTTTTAAGCTTTGTGAACCAGCACATTTTGCATATGTTACAATTATTCCAGCTCAAACACTAAAACTCCAGAACCAAAAGGTACAACAGATCCAGCATAGCGTACAATAATCAATGCATAAAAGGCAGAGAAAATCCCCAAATTAAGAAGTTCAATACCTTGCCGAGGAGGATTTCGTTAGTGTGTGGTCCATATACATCGGAAGTATCGAGAAATGTGACGCCGGAGTTAATGGCGTGGTGGATGAGTTGGATCATATCGGAATCGGGTTTGGGCGGCCCGTAAAAAGCGGACATACCCATACAACCAAGTCCTTGAGCAGATACTTCAAGACCCTCTGAACCCAATTTGATTCTTCCCACTTTTGTTCCCTCTGCCGCCATTGTTGTGATTCAGCTTAAGCTTACTTCTCTGCAAATATGCACATATTAGAGCAAGTGGATAGTGTCTTGTATATAGAGAGGTTAATTAGGTGAGCTATTGACAAATGACAAACCACCTTAAGTATACAATACAATATCCACATATTAGAGAAAGTGGATATTGTATTCATCAAAAAGTTCGAATCGAAATTGTTTTTATAAATTAGTGTATGCGATTGAATTCTGAATATGAAATTGTTTGTTTAATTTTGTAAACTTTGAATACGCATATTCGTTCCAATCTTGTACATGAAATAACTTTTATAACTTTGTGCAAATTTAAATACTATGTACATTTGAACTTTGAATCTCGGATATGGAATCATTTTTAACTTGGTGCAAATTTGAATTAGTATGGATATTGAATGACTTTTGTAATTTTTTTGCAAATTACGGATATTTGAATTTTGGATATGAAATCGCTTTCGTAATTTTGTGCAAATCTAAATTAGTATGTATGTTCGAATTTTGCATGTGAAATTGTTTATGTAACTTTGTGTAGATCTGAGTTAGTGTGTTCGAATTTTAGATAAGAGATCGCTTTTGTAATTCTATACAAATTTGTATTAGTATGTACGTTCGAATTCTGAATATAAAATGGGTTTTATAACTCTATGCAAATCTGAATTAGTATGTATGTCGACAATTGAACATGAAATCATTTTTTATAATGTTGTGCAAATTAAAATTAGTGTATGTATTTCAATCGTGGAGATTAAATTGCTTTCGTAACTTTGTAGTTGATTACCTAACTTAATATACTTTTTTTCAGTTATTCTTGTATTAATACCATATCTGGTAGGAAGTTATCGATAGATCAAATAACTAATAGATGCATAATTAATACAAACCCCAATTGATAGGTATCAGTATTTTACTCCATAGGTAAAAGTCCACAAACAGAGAATTCATTTTATTATTTGAACCATCAGCAATTGGCACAATTGTTTTGAAACAGAAAAAAAAAAAAAAAACTTTCTCATTGCATACAGTGCACAACATAAGAACAACTCTATATTTAGGTAGCCTTCCATGCTGAAAGGGGTGGAGTTTCTGAATCTTTGTAAGTAGCCGCAGCCGAACCGTACCTATCACCCTGGACTGCATTAGCTGAAGCAATGGATTCAAGCTCTGCCATGTCTTCTGATGTTAGCTTTATGGACAGAGCTCCAATGTTCTGATTGAAGTTTTCAATCTTAGTAGTGCCCGGGATGGGACACACGTCGTTTCCTTGGTGATGTACCCACGCCAACGCCAGTTGAGACGGGGTGCATCCCTTCTTAGCTGCCATTTCACAAATCCTCTCATACAATTTTTTGTTATGCTCAAGATTTTCGCCCTGAAACCTCGGTAGATGCTGCAAAGTTGGAGATCTTAGCTTTTCGAGTCATATGCACTTCCATTAAACATAATGTGAATATGTTGGAACTCAAAACAAACAATAAATATGATCTAAACCTTTCGGAAATCTTCATTTGTCAAGTCCTCAACCAGCTTTGGACCGGATGACAAAAAGCCTCGGCCTAGTGGACTGTATGCTACAATCCCAATTCCGAGTTCTCTGAACAGTTAACAGATCAGGATCTCACATTGATATAAACCTCTCAAACACGAAAAATTAACAGAAAGAAGAAAACACCTGCAAGTAGGGATTATTTCTTCCTCTACATCTCTCGACCATAGAGACCATTCTAATTGCACTGCTGTTATCGGATGAACAGCGTGTGCTCTCCTAATTGTCGATGCTGAAGCCTCCGATAGACCTATATATTTAATTTTACCCTCTTCAACCAGCTTCTTAAGTTCTCCAACCTAGTAAATCAAGAATTGTATTAGTAATAAAACAGGCTGATAGTGTATTTTTTATGCAGCATTGAGCCATTTACTGTTAGTAAAAATTTGACAAGAGTTGTAAATGGAAACAGAGAACCAACCGTTACTTCAATGGGCACGCGTGTATCAATCCGGTGCTGGTAGTACAAGTCTATGCAATCAACATCAAGTCGCTTTAAGCTAGCCTCGCATGCTGCCCTTACATATTCTGGCTCTCCACGTACTTCTCTCTTTCCATCTGCAAAATGTATACCAAATTTTGTTGCTAACTCGACTCGCTCCCTCATTCCTCCCTTCAATGCCTGTATTAGAATTTTAGTAGCTCAGTTAGTTAACTGAACTTTTACATTATTACTCAATGTTCGATTCAGTACAACCATAACTCCAAAGAATTAACAAATTGATACCTTGCCAAGGAGGATTTCGTTAGTGTAAGGCCCATAACTATTAGAAGTATCGAAAAATGTTATGCCGGAGTTAATAGCATGGTGTATTAGTTCAATCATATCGGGTTCGGGTTTGGGCGGCCCGTAGAAATCGGACATACCCAGACAACCAAGTCCTTGAACAGATACTTCAAGTCCCTCTGAACCCAATTTAATTCTTCCCATATCTTTTACCTCTTTCGCCATCGTTGTGATTCAATTGAAAAAGTAGTTCTTTTTTTCTATATATAAGCACTAATATAACTATGTTTATTATAGGTAAGCACATGCGTTTTATTTACTATTATATATGCAAGCACATGCGTCACTAATATGTTTCATTCTCTATTTCTAAGAAATTTTATTTACTAGTTTATGACTTTTCATTATTTTCATTTTATAAGACTATTAGTCAATTTAGGCATGTGAATAGGACGTGAGTGACAAGAAAGTGCTAGAGGTTGATAATAGATGGGTATGCGGAGGTATAAAAGTAGACTGAAAAAGTATCAGGATTAGATGATTAGATAAGACATGACCCAACTTTATAATAGGATAGAAGGTTAATAGGGATAGTGTGTGTTGTCTTGCCTTGTGTAGATTGTTACGTAGCACTTGTCATACCCTTGTAGTTTTAGTCATATGTTGTTTATTGTGTTTTTGACTATTACATTATTTTGTTGTTGTTACTGTTTCTCCGTTGTAGACTTTTTTTACATTGCTTTCTTTTTTATGGTTACGCTCTCTTCATTGTTTTCTTCTTGTTGTACCTAGCTTTGATCCACTTTGAATCTTCAAAAACAACTTTATACTTTCACAAGATATTAAGGTTTATGTACACGCACTCAAACTTCGTCGTGAAATTTACTGAATATGTTATTATTATTGTAATTTAACTAGTGGGAAAAATCAAATAGAAGGAGCCACTATGAAGTATAGCCAAACGAAGTAGTTATTGAGTATTCAATTCCCACCTTGTAACTCACAAAATTTTGAATTTTTTTCCAAGTGAAATGCAATGTTATAACATAATTTCAACTTTAAAAACTCTTCTCTTTTGTTTTCACGTTCCAACCAAATCACACATTATATTTCCAACACACCACAAGGTACAACATATTTAACATTATGTACAACGTAACCACCATAGTTTAAAAAAAAAATCAAAGAATTACTCATCCCGTTCATTTTATGTTGTCATGTTGCACTTATAGGAAATAACTTATTCTCAAAGCTAAATTATGTTATATCAATTTAAGAATCTAAATTAAAAAATTTAAAAATCATAGAAAAATTACTATAAAATTACAACTTTTTTATATCAATAATCAAAATACAAATTGATACCTTGCCAAGGAGGATTTCGTTAGTGTGTGGCCCATAACTATTGGAAGTATCGAGAAATGTAACGCCGGAGTTAACGGCATCGTGAATAAGTTGGATCATATCGGTTTCGGATTTGGGCGACCCGTAATAAGCGGACATACCCATACAACCAAATCCTTGAACAAATACTTCAAGTCCTTCTGAACCTAATTTGATTCTTCCCACATTTTCCCCCTCTTTCGCCATTGTTTTAATTTAAATTAAAAGTTCGAAAAAGTGTTTCTATATATAAGCACAAATGTAACTTTATTATATGTAAGCACACGTCACTAGCGATGATGTGTTTCATTTTCTCTATTGCTAAGAAATTTTTTAATTAAACTAGAAGACCTTATGACCCCTTGTGACTATAAATTCAATAAACACTAGATAAATTATTGGATTAGTTAAAATTTAAATTAAACTAGTTATTGACTTTTCTTTTGTCCATTCAATAAGTTTATTAATTAGTGGGCATGGGAAAGAGGAGGCACGCTAACGTTTAAACGATGAGGTGTGAGAGACTGGTTATAGGTGGATATGTGGAGGGATAGAAGTAGGTTAGAAAAAAATATTTAAAAAGTAATTAGTATAGTATTGAGCACCTGACTCTAGATAAGAAGGAGCGGAGAATGTATATTAATATTAAAAAATAGTAGGAATAAAGTATTGTTTTGCCTTGCGTAGATTGTTGTGTAGCACTATTCATATCCTTGTACTTTTAGCCGTATGTATCATATTATTTTGTATTGTTATTGTTTCTTTCTTGTAAACTTTACAACTTTCTTTCTTTACTTGAGTTTGATGTTGTTAAACCGAGAATATTTCAAAAAAAATAAAAAATCTACGTGGATAAGATAATAATAAAATATATATACAATACTCTATCTTCTTCGAATCCAATATAGTAAAATTTTACTAGATATATTATTGTTAGAATTCAACCAGCACAAAAAACAAATAGAAGAAGCCCCATAAAATATAATCAAACAAAGCACTAATAATCGAAGATTCGATTTTCTACCTCATAACTCACAAAACTCTAAAAAATATCAAGTGAAATGTAATGTCTAAACATAACTAGTAACTTTCGAAAACTTTTTTTTTCAATTACACATCATTCCAATACATCACAAGGTACAACATATTTAACATTATGTACAACCATCCTAATGCATAAAACTCAAAAAAATTAACAAAATGATACCTTGCCAAGGAGGATCTCGTTAGTGTGGGGCCCATATACATCGGAGGTATCAAGAAGAGTGACGCCGGAGTTAATGGCATGGTGGATTAGTTCGATCATTTCGGGTTCATTCGAACTCTCGTATTTGTAATTTTGTGCAAATCTAAATTAGTGTTCTAATATACACCATAGAGTTTATTTTTATTAATATTCTTAGGATTAGAAAGGTAAGGTCTAGCCTCCTTGCTTGTACAGTTGTTTAATAAAAGACGGCTAAACACTATTCAGTGTCCAATGATAAATTTGCTTTTTTGAAGAAGTGTGGGATGGATTTAATTTTAAATTTATATCGAAAAAATCTACTTAATTCATTGATCCAACCAAATAGCTCCAAAGTGTAAGCCAAACCGAATTTATTGGAGTAGTTATTTCGATAAGACGGATTATATTAATTTACATTAAATAATCTTTATAACTCAACCGAAGGAGAGAAATAAAAAACAAATAGAAGGAGCTAACATGAATTATAATCAAACGGAGTAATTTACAATAAATAATAATATACATTATTGTTTCCTTGGGAACTTTCTTGTAATAAATCTAGCTTTAATCGAATTATTCGTGAAACTCCGTCCATTCCAATTTTAATTCTATTTTAATTCGACATAATTCTTTTTTTTTTAAAAAAAAAGTTGAAAGCTTTTAATTCAAACATTTTCTTTTTAACTTTTTTGAATACCAAAAAAAAGAAAGCTTTTTCAAGTATATGGGGTTGAGTTGGTCCTCTATGTGTTTTTTTGTCTCTCTAAGTGTTTTTTTGTCTTTTGTTGTGCAAATTGATGGGGTTTTGTCCTATCTTGTTTATAAACATTATTTTTTTTCTTATATGGTCTTTGCAATTTCTAGATCTATATGACATTGTTAAGGTTTTGTATACTTTATTTTTATTAAATTTTATTCGTAAGATTATACTAATTTGGTGGCCTAAATGCATTGACCCATGTGTGATAATTAAAAGTCAGAACACTATTTGTCGAAGAAAAAATTAAATTGGCATATAGAAAATAATATTTTACATATACCCCATGTGTGATCATTAGGATATTGTACAAATAGAAAATAATATTTTACATATTTGTCAAAAACAACTTTTGAAATATATGTATATACAAAAGTTTTCAACATTCTTAATGAAATTCTTAGTTTCATCACTGCTAGGTATGTTCTTGTTGTGTTCTTTGTGAGAGTTAGTTTGACTTGATATTAAATTTAAAAAAGAAAGAAAGAATTTTAAAATTTATATCAAGTAATAATATTTATATATATAACTATAAATCATTTCATTAAAGATAAATATAGATATTTTAAAGTTAAATTGTTACTTTATATGAAAATGTGTTGTTCTTTTTTAGACTGACTAAACAAGAAAGTGAGTCATAGAGACGTAGAAAATAGGAGATATTGCTTGTTTCTTGGATGAGCTTTGAAGAAAATGCAGTAAAAAAGGTTTCCTTTGTGTTTAGCTGATTACTTTTGCATATATTTAGTTTGATTGAAAGGAAAATTAGGTTTTTCAGTGGACTTACTAATGTATAAGAGGGAAAGTTGGAGTCTATTAATGATCAAATTTGATTAAGCAAAAAGTCATATTTTTTGTTTGCTAAAATTGTACTGTATGTGGGTTTTGGGTCATGTCATTGTTGAGGTTCTCAATTGTCCTGAAAGCCAGAAAAAAATTTTCTTTTGCCCTCACTTTTTATGGGTAACCAAACAAGGCATATGGAGTAGTACTTGATAATCTTTATATGATTTTATGCTCCTCGTAATGTTATTTTAATATAGAACTTTAAGGGGTCTGTTTTCTATAACTCGGGATTGGACAAACAAAGATAATTAATGAGATTATCTCCCAAGTAGGATTATTCTTCTTATCCCACGTACTAAATGAGTTGTAACTTTGATACATTGATCGACAATGTAGAGAATTCTTAAAGATAGCCATTTAGTTTATTAAGGTAGCTATATCAACTTGTAACATGAAAAACAAGATAATCAACTTACTTTCATATATTTTCATTGTATAAAAATTAAATCTTAAATACTAGTTTTTTTTTATGATAATAAAGATTTTGGTATTGATCATTCTGAATTCTGATGCATGTTTGTGTTTTAATACCAGGTGGTTGAAGTGGGAGAGTTGTCTGAAATATTTCAGTGGAAAGGTGAGGTCCCAAGAGGTCTACCAAATTGGTAAGAGCAGCATTTAGGTTAGGAGCTCTCAAATGCATTGCTTTATTTATTGGGACAAAGTTATTTGATACTTGTTGTTAATAAAATATAGCAAGTATCATGTTGAATTAATCGAGGTACACGATAACTGATTCGAATATCATATCATTAAAAAAATGTATTGTTTTATCATGCATAGTCTTGATGTACAAAGTTACTTGATTCTTGTTGCTGGTGGAAGGTATAGTAGGTATTGTGTTTAATTAATCGAGGTACATGTGTATAAGCTTATTTGGACATATCGTTCATAAAAAAAATGTAATCCTTTATTTGTAGTCATGGTGGATAGAGTTATCTAGTTCTTGCTTCTGACGAAAGATATTAGATATTTTATTAAATTAGTCGAGATACGTAAAAACTAATACGTTCCATAAAAATAGATGTATTGCTTTTATATTGTCAGGGTTTCAGATATTTGTGACATTGATCTTGGTAATGCTGCACTCAGAAAACTATAGGTAAATGTCATTAAATTTGTACAGGTTCATCTAAAAAGCTACTCTTTTGAGCAAAATTACAACAACCACCTCAACCAATATGAACACCAACAATGAGTATGAAATTGGTGTGATTGATGATGGTACATTATCTTCATTGATTGTCTTTGCCTTTTTTCCTTCTTGTTTGTCTAGTTTTTATGCTAAAAGTGTTGATTTGATGTAGTAACATGTACCAAGTCAGTCAATTTCTGCCTTTTTTCTGGATTATTTGGTTTATGTCCTATCCATGTCCCCCCACCCTCTTATTGCCTATTGGTTAATGCTATTTCACATAAATGTGTTGAGATTTATCAGTATATAGTATATATTACTTCTATTTTACGTGATATTATTTGATTTGCATATAATATTTAAGAATTTCTTTTTGAAAGTTGTGATCTAGAAGTAGAAATATTGTATTTAGTGTAATCCAACAAAAATGAGATTTGAAAAAGGTAAAGTATACACAAACTTCACTATTATCTTTGAGGTAAAGAGATTATTCCGATAAACCCTTAACTCAAGCAAAATATCGACCAGAGCAAGAATTGCACTAGCCTAGAATGATGGTATATTTTGAATATTTTTGTTGCTATATATAAATCCCTTTATTAAAAGTGTGAGCATGTTTATACTTGTAAAATTATAAAGAAAAGAGTGTCACGTAAATTGAGACAGACGAACTAAAGTTTGGGAAATTGATTGTAAATTGTGACTCTTGAGTGGTTGTCTTGCATGAGTAGCATCTTGGGTGGTATGCCTCAAATGTTATGTACTCTTTGTATAGTGTATATTGAAGTCCTATTAATATAGTAAGATACACTATTACTCCATGTTTGGCTGCTTCTTTTGTGGTAGCTTGTAGGGTTTCACTGTAGAGAAACTCCAAAATTGTCTTGAGAATAGTAAAAAATGGAAATAAAAATACCTTTTTTAAGACTTAGGAATAAGTTTAAATGTTTTTATATGCTTTGGCTTTTAGAATTGGTAGGCTTTTGGCTGTTTGAATCCGCTTTTCTATCGTAACAAAAAGTAAAAAATGGCAATAAAAAATACCTTTTTTAAGACTTAGGAATAAGTTTAAATGTTTTTATATGCTTTGGCTTTTAGAATTGGTAGGGTTTTGGCCGTTTAAATCCGATTTTCTATCATAACAATTTGTCTATTTTCACAAAATAGAAATAACTCAAACTCAAAAATCTCGTTCACATATAATGATAAGACTTTATACATTATTATATTCTTAAATTCAACAATTTTCTTATTTAATCGATAATATATCAGAAATAATTTGTTACCATCCTCAAACTCAACAACCTCATTTTATTTTTAGTGTTGTTTTTTTGGAACAAACCTGCATCCAAAAATCTAAAGCCAACAAACAATACAACAAGAAAAATCATTATTACAAAACGACAATAAATTAAACACAACCTTCCAGTCAAAATTTGTCTTTCTTTAGAAAGTGAAAGGGAAGAATTAGTTTTGTACGTTAATTTTTTTTTAATAATTTGAAAAAGGAATTTAATGGTAAATTTTATCTTTAGCAAAAACACCAAGTTTTTTTTTTATGATACAGAAATCAAAGTTGGCATTATTTATTTACATTTACACATAAGAGGTAAGAGAAAGCAATTCTTTTTTATATAATATTTGTACGTGTATATATATGACTTAATATTCTTGCAATTTCACGTCCCAAACAAATATTTAGTTTCATTTAAAATAAAATTTGGACTAGATCATACTTATCCTCTTGAATTAAAAATCTTTATATATCTTCTTAATATATCATTACACTTATTTAAGAATTCTATTTGTACAAAAACTTCACTTATTATGATTAACATAAAAACTCTTCTAAGCCAAATAAATCTCTTGTTTTACAACACTATAAAATCCCCACAATACCAACATTTATATTTCATCTAATTAAAAAAGAAAAACTTTAGTATTAACTATGGCTATGAAAAATTGCCTAGTTACTTTTCTCATTTGCATATTTATACTTGTTAACATATGTTTTGCAAGTGAGAAATTTGATTTAACATCTAATGATGAAAGTGATGTTACTAATCCACAAGATAATAATATTGGACTAGATCATTGGCATCCATGGTATCGTCCACGTCCATGGTTACGTCCACGTCCATGGCTACGTCCACATCCACGTCCACATTGGCCAATTGTTCATCCTCCAATGCATTCTCGTGGGTTTCATCCTAAATTTCCATCAAAACCGTCTTCACCTAAGAATTAAAGAATATTATTGATGAATCGATCAATATCTTATTGATGATTTAGTTTTTATTAATTTTCAAGTCGTTGAATTTTTGTTTGTAGGAATATTGTTTTTGATTTGATTTATCATGAAATAAAATTTGAATTTTATTGTTTTGCACTTTTTACTATAGTGTTTTAATTTATTTATATTTTTTGTGTGTGTGAATTAATTTTTTTTTTCCATTCAAGACGCTCATATAATATTATGTTTGGGCTTTTCTAACATGCCAAAAACAAATATTTAAGGTGTATGAATAGGCCATTTTTTTCTTCAATCATACAATTTATATGACATTCATTTATTATTAATTTGTTTGTATGTTCTTATTAGCTTTCTTTAAAAAAGAATGAATTGGAAAAAGTTTTGATGTTTTAATTAATTTATATTAGTTTTGCTAAAAGTTGAAGTGTGTTTGAGAGATGGGAGCAAACTTTAAAATTTCATATCTAAAGTTCATCGTTAATTTTACTATATAGCCTCTAATTAATAGACTTTTTGATATTTACATTTAAATGAAAAATCATTACAACAAACACAATCACCTCATAATATATAGTTATATACTAGTGCTATTATCAAAGTTGGCAAGTTACACATTAAAAATTCGATTCTTTAGTGTATTAATATTATTTTATTATATAATCATGACTAGAATCTAATCTTTGAATAATCCTAAATGGATTTGAGAGATCTCCTTAATCACTCGAGCTACAAAGTTGATGTGACAGCTCACCTAGCTTATAATGCATTTTTACTAGTTAAGAAAAAAAAAAGCATCGTGATATATTAAACGTTTTATATTAGCATAAAATTCGAAGAAGATCATATCTCTAAAAGTTCAATATAAGTAATATATCCTAATGTAAGCAATGTATCTTAATACAAAAGGTAATTAGTAGCTGATTTTATGCGAAAAAACTATGATTTATATGTTATATAAGCTAATTAGTGGTTATTTTTTGTGAAAATCTATGATTTATAAGTCACAGAAATAATTTATATGTAATATGATTTATAAGACACACAAAAATAACTTAATTGAAACGAATTACAATAAAAATATTATATGATATGTTTAATTGAACCAATTATAATTCTAAGTACCACAAAATACTTAATTTATTTTTCTTTATTTCTTAATTGAATATCCAATTGATTCAGCTAATTTAACTTCACGTGAAATTTTCAAAAAACTTTTTTCTTGCCTTTCACTTGTGATTATAGTGGAGCCTTAATTAAATTCGCACATATATAGATCCATTCAAAAATAACGTTTATTACAATTAATTTAAAACGAATAAAACGTATACTTAAGAGTGGAATAATCTCATCGCTCTACCACAACTCGTGTCGAAATAAAAATCTTAACCATAAAACCAATGTGGTCCTACAATAATATTTAACAGGCAGATATGACAGGTGTCAGTATCAGCAAACCGGCAATGACCAGTTTCTAGGTCACCAATTCCCCTTTTAAAAACCTGAAAAACCACCATTAGAAAAAGCTCAAATAAGAAGGAAAAAAAAGACAGTCGGCGCAGTTTCAAAATTTTATGTAAAATCACAAAAGAAGAAGAAGAAGATGAAAGGAAAAACAGAGAATGAAGAAGAAGGAGCAAAAGGGGTTGTGACTCTTGAAGAGCTGAAGAAAAAAATGGCTGATTTTGCTAAAGAAAGAGAGTGGGATCAGTTTCATACACCAAGAAATCTCCTTTTAGCTATGGTTTGTATATACCCATTTTTTTAATCTCAAATAATTTTTTGTTAGTCTTTTTGAAACCCCTTTTTATAAAAATGAAGTCTTTTTTGGTTCAAGCATGTGGGGTTGGTTTGGGTTGGTACATAGTGCAACTTTGTCTTCTGTGGTTTTTTTCTGTTGTCTACATTTATGGGTTTTGTTGTGTATCATGTTTTGAGTCATAAAAATTGTGTCTTTTTCTGTGTGTTTATGATTTTCTGCTGTTCTTGGTGATTTTGTTGTGTCTTCTGAATGATATTTTAGGAAAAGCTGGTGTTTTAATTATTCTGCTCAATAGCTCAGTCTTTATGCTAGTTTTGATTATTATTATTTTTTTGTTTTTCAAGATTGCTACTTTTGTGTATCTCTTAGTAAATGTGTTTTTTTTATGTGGAATAAGCAAGATATACACACACTTTAATATTGATAGTGCGCGTTTAGATACCTCAAACTCGTCTCTAGTGTGTCGGTTGAACACTCCCAACTTCAAAATGATCATTTAGATACCTCTAAGGTTTATGTATTAGGTGTTTATGACACACAATATCGATGAGTTCGAGCGTTTAGTTGTCACTTGAAACCAAGTTGAACTGATAGTTAGAAGTGTTTACTTGTCGGCTGAGGTTAAGTTTAGAAAGTTGGAGTTTTGAAAGATAAAAAACCAATTCTTCTCTAAATTTTCCTTTGACAAAACCATGGAACAAAGAGTTCTCTGTTTGTTTCATAGAAACTAGAAATGTTTGCCAGTTTTTGGGTCATTGTGGAGTACTTGGATTTCCAATTTTGTGGAAACCCCAATAAAAAAAAAGCTTTCTTTTGTTTCCCACCAAAGAAGGCATAGTGCCTAATAATCTTTCATATGATTTTATGTTCCCCATTATGTAATTTTAGCTTTGCAGTACTTACATGGGAACTAGTGCTAACACTTGCACTAATACTAAAAAATGGACATTATAATAAAAGGCTCATATCAATATTCTTCATTTTATAATGGGCATGTAAAGTTCACTTTGAACAAATAAAAGTGGACGGAGAGAGTAAATAATACTACTCCTAGTAGTGTAAAAACCACATATTGTGTCAGTTCTATGAATAAATTAATGGATAAATAACTTGGTGATAATTAAGAAGATTTTGATTCACACTTCTAATACTTTATATATGCATTTGTAATGTTGCTCGGACTCTTCATAAATGTTGGCAAGAGTGTGTCAAGTGTGACAATAATTTTGGAGAGTTCGAGCAGCATAGTGTGTTTGAACAATATTGGCATAAAAGTAGTTTATATGGTCAATGAAGATTCATATAGTCGATTCTAAAACTTTATTTTGAATACCAGGTGGGTGAAGTGGGAGAATTATCTGAAATATTTCAGTGGAAAGGTGAGGTCCCAAGAGGTCTACCAGATTGGGAAGAAAAAGAGAAGCAGCATTTAGGTGAAGAGCTATCAGATGTATTGCTTTATCTTGTCAGGCTTTCAGATATTTGTGGCATTGATCTAGGTAATGCTGTACTCAGAAAACTGGAGCTTAATGCCATTAAATACCCTGTTAGTCTTTGCAAAGGTTCATCAAAAAAGCTTACTCTTTTGAGCAAAAGTACAACCACCACCACCACCACCTCAAGCAGTGAAAATGGTGTGATTAATGATGGTGAATGATCTTTTTTTGATTTAGTAGGGGGTCTATTTATAGTTTCTTAGACTTGCTATGACATCTAATAGTTTTTTTGTGCTAAAAGGGGATGTAGAGACATATAGTGTTGATTTGAAGTAACATGTATCAAGTCAACTAATTTCTTCCTATTTCTAGATTGTTTGGTTTTTAGCTTTATCCATATCCCCCTTTGCCTACTGGTTAATACTGTAGAAATTTAAGACAAATGTGTTGAGATTTGTGTAGTATAATACTCCACCATTTCAATTTATTTGTATGGTTTTGATTTGCAAGGAGTTGTTCTTTAGAAATGGATTTGAAAAGAATTAAGACAAACAAATTAAAATAGAGACCGAGTGAATAGTAGTTCTAAAGATTGTTGTCCTCATTTGTCAACAATCTTGTTACATCACTTTTGAGGTAGAGGTAGGTAACGTTTGCTTAGATATATTCTTTTCATATTCTATTGTAAAAATATACTGAATATGTTATTACTTGTACTCATACTTCATATAAATTAAAGAAATGTTTGTCATCACTGTAAACATAGAGTGCGAGTAAAGCTCTCTACTAACATGTTTTCATACTTGAGTGATTTTTCCTCTTGTGTTTTTTTATTTTGTTTGTTACTGTAAAGAGATGGGTGACTTGTTTGTATGTGAAACAAATTGTGTGGGGCAAACCAATTTGCCTGACTGAATGAGTTGATTTGGTGAGATATTGTGCTGTTGAATAAGTTGGACTGCTTCTGTTGTTTTGTGGAAGGTTTTCATCACTTTAGAGAAAATCCAAAATTGGCATTGTGTCACTAAAAGCATATGCCAAAATTAGCATTGTGTGAGGCTAGTAATGACTCATTGGCCCTTTTATATGTTTTGGCAATAATAACGACGACATACTTAGTGTAATCTTATCAATAAAATCGATAGATTCTTGGCTCACTCGTGTGTTTGGCAAGTCGAGCCAGAATAAGAGAATGTACGATTTGAAATGCTGAGAAATCGAATGCAATACAACTATAGATAACTGTTATTATATGCAAATCTCAAAACATTCGTTTAAGAAATAGTTTTATCTAGTATTTTCAACTTAAAAAGCAAAACAACATTCTTGAAAAGCCTAAATTTTGCCAAAAAAGAAAAAAAAAACAAAGGATACATAAATGGAGTCTTTGTTTTTAGCCTTATTTGGAGTAAGGAAAATCACCAGCTTTCCCACAAAGTTTATACCAAAAAAAATCACCAAGAATAGCAGGAAATCGTAAAGCACAATGAAAAATACCCCATTTTTGTGTTTATAAAGCATATAATATAAACATGAAATGACAAAAACTTGTCCATGTGCACAGAAAACAAAAAAAAAACACATTGGACAAAGTTGCACTATGTACCAACCCTACCCTAATACTCTCCTAGGTCTAATTTATATGATATGGTTAAAATATCGAGAGTCAATTAATTTTTTAAACCTCTTTTAAAGATTTCAAATAAATATACAAGTATGAATTCACGCTCAAATTTCAAACATTTAATTGTGACACTTGGTGTACCTCATCCTACAAAACGAACTAAAGAAAGTTGCTCAAATAATAAATATTCATCACTTCCAACTCGAACGATTAAAATAAATTCTACAAAAACTTGCGTCAAAAACTCTTTAGAAGTGTTTGATAAAAAATCCAATGCTAAAAGAAGATTTCTAGGAGAATTAAACTGACCCCTCCAATACTTTTTTGTAGGACCATTTGCTTTTTTGAATATCAAATTTGGTTAAGGACGTGGAGTTACTAGTCTCTCAATAAGTGTGTGTTGTATATATATGTATATCGAGTTAATTTATTTAAATAATTATACGTGCAAATTTTTGTGAACAATTTAATATTGATTGTGTGATGTGATGTGATGATCTTTTTATCGAGGTCAACATTATTAGATATTATCAAAAAGTTCAAAAAAAAGTCAAAAAAATTCAAAAACAACCTAACTTTTCAAAAAATTATTTTATTTATATAGATATAATGGACTGTTAAAGTTACAAATAATATAGTAATTTAACAATTAAAATAAAGTAATACTTTTAATTATGAGTATTATAATAATTTAACTTTCAAGTTAACAATCTAAATTTCTGTTCATAATTTGACAAAATGTGTTTTATGCCTCAACAAAATGCTGTCAAAGGTTGATGGTACTCTGTATGGTAAAAAGCCCTAACAGTGTAATCGCCATTCTCCTAAAATTCTTCTGATTTCAGGTAATTCTTATAAACAATCCTTAAAACCTTTTGAGTTATGGTTTTAGCAATTTGTTTTAAGTCACTTGAGTTAGTAAAGACTCAAACTTTGCGGCAATGGGTATTACTCTTTGTTTCTTGATTTTTCTGCCCCTTATTGATTTTTGTGGATTTAGCTTTCTTGAGGTTATGATAAGTCACTTGAATTAGTAAAGATTCAAACTTTGTGGTAATGGGTTCTGTAATTTATCTCTTGATTTTCTTTCCCCTTGTTGATTTTTGTGCATTTAGCTTTCTGAAGGTTATACTGAGTCACTTGAATTACTAAAGAATCAAACTTTGTGGCAATGGGTCTTGTAATTTGTTTCTTTATCTTCCTTAGCCTTGTTGATTTTTGTGGATTTGAATTTGTAAGGATTCAAACTGTGTGGCAATGATTCTGTATTTTAATCCTTTAATTTCCTTCCCCTTGTATATTTTAGTGGATTTAGCTTTCTGAAGGTTATGCTGCTAGTTTATCTATAGGTTATATGATTGTTACATATTGCAGATAGAATCTGAAAATGCTTGTGTGTTGTATTGTCGTGTTTTACTGGAAGTATCTTTTGTGTGTTGTACTCATCTAATGTTGTGTTGTGTTGTGCTTATCTGATGTTAGCTAGTAGTAATCTGATGAGAGGATCTTTTTGGGTTACAACATGCTCATTTGTTGATTTAGACCATTTAACTGACATAGTTTCAGCTCAACCCCATTAATTTGACACCCCTTAATGTAAGTTGTAGTCGAGATATGTTAATGCGAGAGAAAAGGAAAAGGAAAAGGAAAAGAAGAAACCTTTTCACTTATTTGCTACTAATTAAAGAGGTAGTAAGCCATTCAAGATAACAGTATTGAATATTTTAACTTATTACATGTGAGTTGAGTGCAATATTTTCTATTCCTAGTTGCGGGTGTTGTTGAGAGAATATACGACTAAACTGCAGAACTGGGTGGAAAGATACAATTTAAACATGTTCCGGGGTAGCTAAATGTGCAGTTTATATTTTCACACACAGAGACTCTTAATTGTTTCTTTACGAAGTTTACTAGCACCATAGTTATACTTATGTGTTTTAATCAATTTTTTCAGATTTTGAGGGTTGTTCATTAGGCGATCAATGCGTTTGAATGCGGATAGGTGATCAGATACCTTTTAAAACTTACTAACCAGCTGAAACCATGACCAGTAGGAGTGTCAGAATCTTTTTTATTTCATTTTCTAATCCCTCTACTCTAATTCCAAATCCAAGTCTCCGCTGTTTTTGCACTAACACAACAACTGTAAAAAGAAAATCTCAAGTTCAATATCCTCTACAATTCCAAGAAAGATCTCCCCAGAGAAATCTCATTGCAGTGTCATGTCTTCTAAAAAAATATGGTTTTCCAGCTCTAGAACTTACCAATTTTCTCGAAAAGAATCGTCGTTTACTAAATCTAGACCCTGCCAAAATTGAAAATTCCCTTAAGATACTATTATCCTTGAAACCATCTCAAGAATTCCTTGTGTCCATGATAAGTAGTTGTCCCAGGGTTCTAGAATATGATGCTATAAAGAAATGGGAAGGAGGCATGCGAGGATTAGAAGAAGGGTCCAATTTATCCTCCTTGGCTATTCGGAATATTCTGGAGGTCTCAATGAAGTTTGAACTAGATTATGATTGTGTTTTGGGGTCTTTGAAATGTCTGAAGGATTTAGGGGTTAGTGATATTACTCTAAATAAGGTTTTGGAGACGCATCCCATGGTAATTACGATGTCTGCAGACAAGGTTCGTGACAGTTTTGAATTCGTCGTTGATGCCTTTGGGATTGGCAATGTTGAATTCGATCGCATTCTCCGTGTCTATCCGGCTGTTTTGGTCTATGGATTTCAAAACAAGTTTAAACGATTGCTTGATGAATTTAGAGTTCTGGGTTTTAACATGGAGGTGGTTAAGAAACAGCTTCTGAGAGATCCTAGAATTCTTACATTGGAAGTTGGGGAGTTATCGCGGTGTTTGGAGCTGCTTAAGAGTTTGAAATGTAGGGAAGCTATTAAGAAGGACATTTTTCATGATGGGGCTTTTAAGGCTGGGTATGAGGTGAAACTAAGGGTTGATTGCTTGCGCAATCACGGGATAACCTTAAGGGATGCTTATTCTGTGTTATGGAAAGAGCCGAGAGTGATGCTTTATAACTTAGATGATGTTGAGAGGAAGATTGAGTTTTTGTTGCACGTGATGAAATTTGATATTCAGTGTCTTGTTGAAGTTCCTGAGTACCTTGGGGTGAATTTCGATAAGCATATTCTACCAAGATTCAAGGTAATTGACCATTTAAGATCAATAGGAGGACTTGGTGATGAGGTGGGGTTGCGAGAGTTGATTAAACCTAGTAGAATGAAATTTTATAATCTATATGTAAAGCCTTATCCAGAGTGTGAATCAATGTATGGAAGATTTTCAAGAGATACTGAAGCAAGAAGTCAACATCCAGTGGGGATGTGGAAGCTTTTCAAACCACAAAATAATCCAAAGTCCAGAGTAGATATTATGAACATTAAGTCGTATATGGATTCGCTGGCTTGAGATCTGGATTCTTCCTCTAATATCTACCCGAACATACATCTATGTAGCATTCTTTTGGAAGATCCTTTTCCGAGGTACATTTCTCATCTTTATTCATATGCTTTTCAGTTTTCACTTGTTACAAAATTTCATGTTGCAGCAGCATGCAATTTTTCTACAATCGCTTTACTTATATAATTTTTTTTGGAATTTCTTAGATGGTGGTGCATCATCTCAATATGTATATTACAGGCAGCAGTGGTAGCTCTTATAGGGAATAATAATAATATAGCAGTTTTGCCATCATTGGTTTGCACTTTAATGGTCTTCTGCATCTCCATATTTGTGGCCTCGTTTGCATTTTGTATGAATGAGAAACATTAGAAGTAGTCATAAAACAATAGATAACAAAACAATAAAAGGGATAGCTCAGTGCACAAATCATCCTGCATTAGCAGGGTCCGAGAAAGGGCTGCATCCCAAGGGTGTGATATAGACGGTCTACCCTAATGCACACGTGATTGGTTTAAAACAATAGATTGTTATGTAGAGAAAAGGAAGATTTCCAGATTGTTAATGTATGATCTTATATAAGTGTGCCTCTTAAAAATCTGAAATCTCAATGTATTCTTTGGGTTATTCAAGATTTTGCTGACAACTGAATCTCTTCTTCTTGTCAGACTCAGATATTTGTGGAATTGATCTTGGTGAAGCTGCACTGTGAGTTAGCAAGCTGCAGGAGGTTAGCCGTCTCCCTCCTTTCCAGTATTGCACCTAAACTCGAAGCTATGGTCAGATCCAATCGGCCTATTCGACCAAACCCCAGAACTTAGAATGGCTGGCCTTTACCAGTAATCGGTTAAGACAGTGCTTTTTTACAGTCTCTCATGGTGTTGTAAGAGTGTAATCACTCTCTATGCCATGTCAGCACATACGGTCTGATAAATCCATTCCCGGCTAGTTCAGAGGGGTAATTGGACGCGTTGAAAATGTAAAGAGTAAAACATAGTGAACAACTTGTTTATGTTTTCTTGTATGCTGTATGAACTAAGCAGCTCATGTACAGTACTCATGTTTGATAGTAATAAAAAGTACAGTTAGACAAAATCATTATCTGTACCATCTGCATAATAAGAGGACCTCAACCTTGAACAAATTTAACAAGAAAGCAGTTGCAAATTCTGGAAACAAAGAAGGAAAATCGCGAAAAAAATAACTGATCAAGTTCAACATGGGTAGCAATGTACCAAGAAGTTGCATGAGTTCATGTTATCATGTCTATTAAGACGATTTGCTGGGTGCAACTTGCATGTCTTTAAGCTTCTGGGAACTATATCTGAAGAAATGTGTTTCTAAACATGTTTGTTTATACATTTTTTGAAGTAGTTTCAGTGTTCTGTACAAAGCCTGCACAACTTGAAACAACGATCCATCTGATCTTCTCCGTAAACTTTACATTTGGAGTTGTACGTGCATTTTGACTCATGGTACACGTTCTAGGACTCGTTGTAGAGCCCTTTTGATTCCTTCTTGATCAAGCGATGTTGTCAGTTGTATTTCTTGCACCTGATCATTAACAATCGTTTCAGATTCATTAGTGTGGGACGTTGTAGAAAAGGGAACGTATGAGGTAAAAGATGATAACCTGTCTTCCAGCCCGAGCAAGTAGAGTAAACTGATCCCCAGTAGCTGGTGCCTGTTAGATGACATAACAGAAAAGTTCGGAAATCTATTGTGTGCATGAATACTGTGAATCATATCATATATGGTTTATGTTTGACACAACTTACATTCGACAACCAAAGCTGTAAGTCCTGTGAAACGACTCGTTTCTCAAATCCTTGTCGACTGATTAGTATATCGTATATGCTATTGAACAAAAGAACAGAACTTGTTAGGTATGCTTCAATAATCATGTGAATTAACCAAAAAATTTCCATGTATAATCGTTCATCATGCTTCATTTGTGTAGATAATGGTACATATAATTGTCCCGTAAACATAATAGTATATGAAAAACTGTTATCTGGTCTAATGAAATCTTCCGTTATGTCAAAAATTAAACTTCAATCATACCCGTCTTCTTGTATCAATTCCTCGATTATTGTTTCAAGCCCAGGAAGAGGCTCAATAATCGAGCTGCCATTCGAATCCAAGGAATTAGTATGGACGGATGCATCCTGCAAAGTGTGGCATTAGTCAGTAACAGTCTTATGCATCTTAAGCAAAATTTTAGGTTTCATGAAGGAGGCAAACGCGGAATTGGATCATTTGCATAGCTCACCTTATGAATTACTTTATCCAGAGTTTCCAGCAGAGGATCTTCCTCCAATTGTTTAATTGACAAGGTAATCCTAGATTTTTCCCTGTAATGTGTTCTCACTTATTATGGTAAGTGACCGGTGAAAATATAAAAATAAATAAGCAAACCAATCACTGCCTTATTGTTCATTACATTGCAGATGGAGTAGTTCTTGGTTTTGTAGAAAAAATATTGAATATTCTTCAAATATATTGTGGTTCGATTTACCATAGTAAAAGAAAAAGTTATTTCGACGAATCACAAAGGTAGAGAGTGAGTATTGCATATCATTTATGGCTAAGAAGTTCTCCATATACATGATAAAAAGATGGACATCCATCTTTCTAAGCCTACAGGTGATCTGTTTGAACTATAAAGAAGATATCTGCTAACGGTATAAGAAGACACGTTCATATAAGCACGATCATGAGAAAATTACCTGTCAATATTTATGATTTTAACCCTCACATCATCTCCTTCTGTGAGGATGTCTCTGACATCATGAACTAAATCCCAAGACACTTCTGAGACATGGACAAGCCCAGTGAGGTGATAAGATCCTGAATCACATGGTAAAATAGAAATAAGTCACGAAGATTGAAATGAGAAACTCGAGTAGTCAGGCTTAAAATACAACCCAACAGACAAGTCTGTCTCTTAAGAAAGTACCATCTGGGAAGCGCAGATGAACAAAAGCACCATAATCCTCAACTGAACCGACCTTTGCTTGATAAGTATCACCTACATTTATTTTATTAGAAAACTTCAACCAGCTAGCTTCCTTTTCAGAGAATATCAATCTTCGTCTGTCCTCATCAGCTTGGATTACCTGACAGTAGCCTCGAAGGTTAACTGATGTTGGAATCATAGAGGAAAGTAGAGGAAGAACACAATTAACTCCAGTAACGCTAAACATTTCTTACATTTCTAAGATCTATTTGGGGGAAGAAATTGGTAATTAAAATCGAAGTTGGTCAGTGGGCAAAAAGAAAATTGTGCATTAAGTTTTACTGTAAAGACGGGATACATTTTCTTTTAAATGATGAGAGAACCTGTGATTGCTCTGCAAGTTAGAAGTCGCTATATCATATGAGATCTACAAAAATGTAATTTTACTTGCTTGAAACTTTACAACATTCTGCAACCCATAAGCACTAGATATTATAATGTGGATGTTCGTACTTTAGATGAGAAAAAGTTCAAGAATATCTAGAAGAAGTGATGAGGATCAGTACCTTCACAGAGAGGACAGAACCGGTCAAGTCCTTTGCAATCTCTTGAATCGTCTTTTGTGGTTCTACAAGAAGTAAGGGTAATAAGAAAGACAGAAAAAACCTTGGTAAGTATGCATATATCACCATAACTTCTATGTGGAAACATGATTAATCAACCGATGAAGCTTAGATATATAAAGGATCAGCACAAAATAGTGATTCGAATCGAAGAATAAGCTGTAAAGGTGAACTTAGTACCTTTACAAGAGTGATAAGGGCTCATCTGTGGGAAGGGCAGAAAACCCACGAGAGAATAAAATCGAATCAGCAAACCACCACCATTGAAGCCTTCAACCTTGCCCTCAAATATCAGTCCCCTCTCACTGTATGTCCTTGCTGCTTTCCAATCAGCAGACTTCTAATTCTTTGTAGTAAAGGAGTACTATATTACATACGCTTCAAACCACAATAATCTAAAAGGGAAGTATAGAACAAGGTAATCTATAGTACTGAATCAGCAAAATGAAAAGAAATACAATTCAAATAGTTTACACTTATCACTAATGCGGAGGCCAATGATCTTTCAGCTCAAAACTCCAAAGATACATGACATGTATTGGGATGTCATGTGCTCTAGCTGAATTTTCCAAAGACATATTCCCAAAAGGAATACAGTAGTGCGCCATAATCACGTCTTAAACAACACTTTCAATACATCTACCACATAACCAACAAATAAAAATATATTTTTTTCAAATATATCTTTAGTTCTGAACCATGATTATTTATTAATAAATTCCTTGGATTCAAAATGCTGAGACTTTTAACTAGTTAACTCGAAGTCCTCTCAACTCTAACTCAGCTTATCTGTCCAAGTCAATCTATTTTCTCTGTTCAGCGATGTCTATGATTCTTCTACCTCTTGATTCATTAAATACATTTATCAACAAAGCAAACTGTAAGCTCCTGAAACCATGATAAACCACTCCTTCAGGTAACGAAATGGTGTTTCTCATGATATCATCATTGTGGAAACAACAATTGCATTTATCAACGAACTGTCCTTTTTAACAAATTAACCACCAAAAAGAAATTGTTAACCCATGAGCTGAGGATTGCCCAAGATCATATATTATCCATCCCACAACCGATGCAGGAAACCAAGAGAATGGGGACACGCCTGACTCAAATACCATAATAAGAGAAAGCACCTTCTGTTTAACTTAATACTAAAAACTAGCTCGAGTGTTGCCCAAGGTCATATAACTAGACCAAATACCCATGCCACAAGCAACGTGGGAACTCAACATGGACTTAAGTTAACAAACAAGCATTTGGCCATAGATTTTGGGACTAGCTTTCAAAAATTTATCTTCAAATATCTGTTTGGCCATGAAATTTGATCAATTTTGAAAATCTGAGCTTCAATATTTTCACAATTTTTCGTTAAAAACTGTAAAATCAATGTTAAAAGCAATTTCAAAATTCAAAAATGCTAACTTCATAAACTCAAATTTTCAAGTTTCGAGTTTCAACTTCAAAAATCTATTTTCACAATGCATATACGAATAAAGGGTCTCACCCGAGCTGGTTTGATCTCATCAGGTGACAAAGATAACTGATCATCAACTCCATCAATCTTAGCATTACCAGTAGTAGAAACTGAAACTCTAGGGCTTAACAAAGAACCCCTTTTCACCAAACAACCACTCCTTGAAAAATTCATATGCAATGGGCTTGAATTCACTGAAAAACAACAAAACTGATGAGTAGAAGCAGCTGAATCACTTGTAAACAACTGTGAAAGATACCCAATGCCTCCTGAAACTATGCCCATTGCTGCAACAGACATTATCGGTACTAATCTAAGAATCAAGAATTGGGCAGATAGTGAAAAAAGATGCAATTTTGAGAAATGGGGTGGAGTTAAATTTGCAAATTGGAAGCTTTTTTCATGGTTTTTGGAAATTTGGGTTGTGTGGATTTGGGTATAGACTGACGTGTGAAGAAGAAGAACACATTTGTTCTGAGCTGTTTTGGTTCATCCATGTGGCATCCTGTGGTGCCATTGGTGGGCCCATAATCTATCTTTTGGATAATGTATCGTCAATCACTTGTTGAAAAATGTCCAACTATATGCTCTATTAAGACATAATTAGTGTAATTTTCATGTATTAATAGAGCTTTGATGCGGACATTAAATATTGAGTGGACGGATAATTTAAAAAAAGAATAAAGAAAGTTTATGTATAAATAAAGTTCGATATACAAAGATGTTTCTATTTTTGTGGGAACAAAAAAGAATTTTTATAGATGCTTGATTTGACATATAAAAAAGAAATTCGAAGTATGATATTAAAAAATATGACAAATGACAAATAATTATATACAAAGTATGTAAGTGAAACAATATGTATATACATAAAACAAGAATAACGTGATTACTAAATAATACTAAGTATTAATGAAGAGAAATATAGATAAAACTTATGAGAAAAGGATACAATTATCTATTAATTATTTAGTTTAATTTCCGACTTTCATTTTTTTGGTAGAACTTTATCTTCTATAAACTTACTTTTTGTGAAGAATTGTTTTTTCCCTACCTTTACTACATTCATAATGTCTAGTAGTTCTTTAAGAATTAGAGAGTAAGGAACAAGTGCAATCTAAGTCAAATTATTTTTTAAAATAAATAAATAACTGTTTAAAATTTTCACGTTTAAAATATGAAAGTGAAAAAAAATAAAGATATTAGATGAATGCACGTGGTACATAAAGAAAGTTGAAATTGGAAACAGAATTGACGTCAATAAAAGATAAGATGCAGAAAGCAAAATGATGATTCGGACATTTTAAGATGAGATTTCACTAACACTATATGTGAAAATATGAGAGGTTAGCTACGAAAGATTTAGAAGCATTGGATAGGAAATGACGATTTAATAGCGCATGACACGATTACAACTTATAGAAAACATGACCTAAAATAAAAAATTGCGAATAACACCAGCTAGCATACAAGAAATATAGGAAGTAAAAATGTTGTCTTTACTACTCATTATAGTATGTTTCCTATAATTTCTTGTCCTTCAATTTTCACTACTATATCTCATGAACTTCGACTATTACACTATTTTATGATAGTTACTCTTTTTCCTTCTAAGTTTGTTTGTCATGCTTTCTTTAATTTAGTTTTTTTTACTCAAAAGTCTATCAACACCTTCTCTATTCACTTTCTCATATACAAATAAAATTACATATATTCTAACTTCACATTTTATCGAAATCATCGAAGGTATGAATATAAAATCAAAGGAAGAATAATAATTTTGTCGGTGAAATCAAACCCAATTCAATGTAAAAGGAAAACATAGAAAAGAGGAAAAAGTGGCGCATTTTCTGGCACAATGCCATAAAATTTATTACTACTATTATTATTGCAACAACACATGCCATAGCTCAAGGTCCACTCATTATCAATTCTCCTTTTTTTTTTTTTTTCAATTTTCTCCCAACAATCCCAAAAAAAAAAAAAAATCTACTAAAAAAAGTTTGACTTTGAAATGGATTCATCAGATGATGATGTTGAAGAGTACCTTTTCAAGATTGTAATAATAGGGGATTCAGCAGTTGGTAAATCAAATTTGTTGTCAAGATATGCAAGGGATGAGTTTAATTTGCATTCTAAAGCTACTATTGGAGTTGAATTTCAGACCCAAGTTCTTGAAATTAATGGGAAAGAAGTTAAAGCTCAGATTTGGGATACTGCTGGACAAGAAAGGTTTAGAGCTGTTACTTCTGCTTATTATCGTGGGGCTTTTGGTGCACTCCTTGTGTATGATATAAGTCGGAGGAGTACTTTTGAAAGTGTTACTAGATGGCTTGATGAGCTCAATAGTAAGTTATTTCTCATACACCCCACCCCTTTTTTAGTTTTTATAACAAAGATTAAAACTTTTGCTAGTGTTTTTAGCTGTACTATTCATTGACTGCTTATCCACTATGGTTTAGGTAGTAAAAGGGGACAACTGATAGTTGATGTGTGTTTAGTTCAGGTTGGAAACTCGCACATATAAACTATATGATTGTTCAGTTATGAAACTAAGAAAAACAGGACGTTTTAGGTGTGTTTTTGACCCTGGTATTCGAGTTAGTTTGCTTGTGGTTCTCGATTGACGTCACCAGATATTTGCTACCTTCCACCAGCATATATAGTGTAGCTATAGTGTAACTTTGTCATCCGAGGCATGAGAAGAAATCACCTATTATTTCTCAATCTAGTTCATTGAGTACTTCCAGACCTCACGTGTGGGATTACATTGGATATGGTGTATGTTGTATGTACTAGTTCATTGAGAAATGAGTCATATCCTTGGGTGCTTGGAAAGATATTACCTTTTTTTTTATAATGGTGATGTTCACATTAGCTTGTTGTGTACCTCGATTAACTCTTTCTAGGTATCTACTATCTCCCGACAACATTGCATAGTTATAGGATAACTATTATGTCCACAGAGACGTGAGAAGAAATCATAGAAACTTTTTTTATAACCGTGATGTTCACACTAGCTTGTTATGCACCTCCATTAACTCTGCTAGGTATTCTGTTACCTCCCAACAACATAGCATCGTTATAGGGTGACTTTGTCTGCCGAGGCATGAAAAGAAATCACCTATTATTTCTCAATCTAGTTCATTGAACACTTCTTGACATCACTTGTGGGATTACACCGAGTATGTTGTATATACAAGTTCATTGAACACTAGGTCATATCCTTAAAAGATAGGAACTTTTTTATAACCGTGATGTACCATGCTAGCTTATTATGCACCTCAATCGACTCTTCTAAGTACTTGCTTGAACAAATGAAAAGAAATTGCGTAGAAAGGTTGCGTTTAATTATATAATTTGATAATTTGTCATGGTGTCTTTCAACATATCATATTGTTAGCAAGGTCTTAGATGAGGGCAAGAATTCTTGCTCACCTTATTTATGAACTCTATGAGAAATCATTTCCATAATTGTTGTGGATCCATAAGTTCTCGTGAAACTGGCATTTTACTAGTACGTCTTACTTGTTCATTATTTTTGTATTATATGGAACATGTTCTTCATGCTAACTATACATTCTGTAGCATTGCTAGTTCAATGTACTAGATCTGCATCTTCATCTGCACATGCGGTGTGTCGAAGTTCTTTGAACTTTATAGAAGAAGTAAAACTGATATGATATCAATGGTGATCCCGAATTCACCAAACTTTAGATTGCAAGGCCTTTTTTTTTCTTTTCAAGATGTGTTGAAAAACGCACAAGTTACAAAAAGATAGGAATAATCCTTATATTTGAGATTGGTTCACCTGAACTGCTATCATTAAGGGTTGAAATTGTTTCAGCAGTGTTGTATATTTGCCAATTGCTAACATGGATGGATAGTAGAAGAAGACAATAGGGCATGCAGTTTGATAACAACAGTCAGGTAATGGAAGATACAAATGTGTATGTACCATTCCCCACGTCTCAAAGTCAAACATGAATATGCCGCTAACTAAGATTGTCTTTGATATAGTAAAGAAAACATTTTTTTTATGGAAAATAAGTTAATTTATAAGGTTTGTTAAGTAAATTGTAAAAATTGTCAAGTCCATAAACAGACCATCAGGCCATTCCCCAACCAATGTCGGACTTTATCCACTCTAACACCCCCTTCGCACCCAAACCCAACTGCATTGTAGACCAGGAGCCCAAATGAGGATTGACTTGACTCGGATACCATGCAATTCATATGGTATGAAAATAACTTGTATATTACTTAAAGTGTATAATGATATAAATACATGAATAGAATAAGACTATGGTAACTAAATATTCAAATTCCTAAAGATCAGCTATATTATCTATATACATTACTATTATTCAGATTCTGCTGCATAAATTAAAAAATCTTATATTATCTATATACATTATTATTCAGATTCTGTAACATAAATAAATAAATCTTATATAATCTATTTACATTATTATTCAGATTCTGTAACTTAAAAAAAATCTTACTTTAATATGTATATCTAATATAATAAATATTGAAGTTGAAATCTAAGTCATTTTCAGGATTTAAAAGAATTTACTATATTTTCATGTAATTAAGTGGACCACACAAATTCCGCTTGAGAGGCAGCTATATAAACCACTCTCCTTCTGTTTTTGCTCACTGATTCTTCTATATACACAAAAATACAAAAAAAATCCTTCCGTTGCAGCTGATATGGAAGAAAGGCGGTGGTCCTTTCTAGATGAGGTGCGTTATTGGGGTTTGAGGAAGATGTTATGGTGGAAGTACACGGCTGAGATCAGAGATCCCAGCCAGAGGTGTATCCACTGGCTTGGGACTTTTGATACGCCAGAGAAAGCTGCTAAGGCTTACGATGCGGAGGTGAGGCTGTTCTGGCTACAAGGTCATCTACTAATTTCCTGAGGATAACCTCCAAAACACCAAGGAGTTTCTCAAGAAGCTCAATCTTAAGAATGTCAGTGATAATAATAGTTATTCCAATCATATCCTCTCAAATCTGAGAAAATCTTTGGTGTTATGGTGGTTATCCTCAGTAAAATTAGGGACAGCCTTCTAGCCTCGAGACAACCTTGCCGGCGCATCATAAGCTCTTGCTGCTTTCTCTAATGTAATAAAGGTTCCACCGTTCCAAGCTAGTGGCTTCTCCTCTGACTGGATCTCTGATCTCAGCCGTGCACTTTTCCCATGACATCTTCCTCACACCCCTATATCGGCAATATCGCACCTCATCTGAGAGAACCACTGTCTTTCTTCTGCTTCATCTGGAAAACGGGAGGAATATTATTTTTTTTGTGTATAGAGAAGAACCAGTGGGCAAAAACAGAAAGATGTCATGGAAAATAAGAGACTTAGAAATGTAACAGATGGTGAAAATACATAATATTTTTGTTAAGAGATTAGGATAAATGAATTTGTTTCTAGTTTTGATCATTGATATTGACATCTACATTCAAATCTCTCTATAATAGTCAACCTCTTATAGAAAAGTTTGACTTTAATTGTGAATGTGGTATTCAATTGTACCTTAGGACTTAGGTTGGAAATGAGACGGGTGAAAATGCAAATGTGTGTCTATTCTACTTATTTTGAATTTTCTTAGTATTGGGTGTTCATGTGAAAGATTGCTTTTTGTTCTGTAATTAGTCAATGTTCACTTGGTAAATACCTAGAATTTCTTGAGGGTCTTCATCTCCGAGCAACTAGGATCTAGTTTTCAAGAATATTTTGTGTCATGTTAGATGTGGCTAGAATTGCTGCTCATCTAATTTAAGAACTCCACTGCAAATTATTCTGTCACAACTCACAACTATCGTCGATCCATTAGTTCTAATATGGGCATAATATTTGGTGCTTTAGTAGTGTATGTTTTATTTGCCTGTTACTCTCTTTTGTTCCGGATACATGTAAATGTTCATTTTCTTAATTTGAATTTTGGGGTAAATATAGCATATTCTTTGTTCACCTGACGGGAAATGTCTAATTGCTTGCATATGCATTGAACATTTGAACTGATGGTTCAAGCATTGCTAGTTAATTGTCTTGGATCTGCATCTTCACTCGAACATGTGGCGAAGTTCCTTGAACCTTTTGGTTGAATAAGAAGTAAAAGGGATATGGATATCAGTATTGAGACCGAATGCACGTAGCTAAAGATGGACAGTCTGAAACGTGTTCTTCAGACTGTCCAAATTAGCCATTTCTTTGATTCTAGTAGGGAAGTGCTTGCAACTTATTTGTAGTGTGCTGTTGTCTAAGTAAAAAGAAAATATTATGCAGATTAAATTTTCATTATGAATTCAGGCAGACGTACTCAGCTGGTTCAAATAGAAACTATGATTGTCTATATGCTAACTCCTCTACTTTTAATTCGTAATTTGATGCACAATTCAAGACGTCACGAACTGTATATATAAGGAAATGTAGTCATTACTAACTGACAAGTGAATTTTCCATTCTCTACTTCGTTTGGAACTTTCTGCCTCGTGATTTTCGTTTACTATTTCACATAATAATGTATGTGTCTGAGGCAGCAGAATTACTGAACTTTTGAAATCTGATGAACCATGCAGCCCATTGTGATACAACAGTCGCGAAGATGCTGGTAGGAAACAAATGTGATTTGGACAACATTAGAGACGTTAGTATTGAAGAAGGCGCGAAGCTTGCAGAAGCAGAAGGATTGTTCTTCATGGAAACATCCGCGTTGGATTCTACAAATGTTAATAAGGCTTTCGAGATTGTTATCCGTGAAATCTATAGCAATGTCAGTCGAAAGGTCTTGAATTCGGATTCCTACAAGGCAGAGTTATCTATTAACAGGGTAAACCTTGTAAAAGACGACGGAGAAGGATCGAAACGATCTTGGAGCAATTGTTGCTCAAGATGAACCATGTCTTAACTGGTTATACATTTTGTTATTGTTAGCTCAAGATTAAGAGATTTTTCAGTATTTATTCAATTCACTAACACAGTGAATTGTATAAATCTCTCTTAACTCTGTTTGAGCATATGTATTCTCACTTTTAAGTTTTATTACTCTTAAACGATAAATTGTTTGAGTCGATGTAAACATCAGTACGAGGAACTATTTTTTATGGAGACATATTTATTGTTAGCAGACTACATGTATCTCAAGTATTTTATTTGAAAGTTGTTTACATGTCTGAATTGTGCAGTTAAAGTTCATTTTATCAACCAATAATGACTTCTTTAAGCTCCAACATGAAATAGTACTTTTTTCCTTTGATTTGATTATCAATTTTTGTCATATAACAATCAAATTTATAATTTGAGAAAATGATCAAAAGCCCCCCCAATCTATACCCGTAATTCCAATTACACACTTTAACTTTACGGGTGTCGCATTATCCACCTAAACTATTTAAAACTGATATAATTTACTCTATAAACGCTTATGTGGCACAGTGAGTGTATCTCACTCTCTTTAAGAGAGTGAGGACTAAAACAAATAATAAATTTTCTTTTCATAAATATGTGTATTTTTAATTATTATTTTTTTCTTATTTATTTTCTTTCTTCTTCACAACAACATAAATCAAATCTCTCAATCACTCACTTCTCTAAGTTTGGATTCACCATGGAATTTCATTATTCTTATTGATTCTAAAATTTTATTTATTCAATTTGTGCACGAAATTAAGAAATTTTGAAAATCAGCTCTTTATTGATATTATTAAAATTGATAATCATCATGCCTAACCACATGACCAAATGGGTTAGCAAATTCTTATCTCGATTTTTTGGTGACTTAGTTCAATAATTTAAATTCAAGTTCAGAAAGAATTTTGGATTGTCAACGAAACTCATATGTGATTTTGAAAATAGAAATGAAAAGATCCATTGTTTGTTATCCATTACCTCAATTTGAAGAATTCAACAAATTCATCCATGAAAATAACTTGAGTATCAATCAAATAGTAGATAAAACGGTTAGAAATAAAATTCTTACTAAATTTTACCTTTCAAATTGATAAACTTTTGGTGTTTGCAAGAAGATGAAAATGGTGGAATTTTTTTTTATTCAATTGCAAAAAATGAAAGATTATCAAAGATTTATAACTTCATCTTTTAACAATAAAACTTGAAATTTCATAACTGTACATTCCATAAATGTAAGTTTAAAACTAGCATAAATAAAAAACTTAAAATTTTCTCAACAATGGCAAAAAAGGAAAAAGAAAAGAAGAAAATGGCTGGAAAGAGAAAGAAAAAAATATATAAGGAAAATAAAACAAAGAAAGATATCATAAATTTTTTATTAAAAATTAATAAATATGACGTGGCAGGCGAGTGTGTTCACTCCCTAACAAAAATCTAGGTGTGACCTTTTAGGGGGCTATATATTTCATTTTTAAAATGTATAGAGGGGTATTAGAACCCCCGCATTATGACTGTGTAATTGGAAATCCGATAATAGATTAAGGGGGCATTTGACTATTTTCTCATAAAATTTTACTAATTAAGCCATCCTTTTTCAAATTAATGCTTTAACTAACAAAAGACCAAAGAGAACAAAAAAAGATTAATCACTAAGCTATTGGGTCCTTTACCTAAAACATAATTATGAGTTTCATTAAGTCATTAAGCAAATTGGGGTCCCATTTATGACTAAGATGAGTTCATCACATTCGTTTAAATTTGAGTAGGTTAATGATTTATTTATCGATTAATTGATCGTAAAGTCATAAAAGGTTATATCAAAATAATTAATACATTGATAGTTAAATTTAAACAGCTACAACTAACATAATTTGTCATTGCTTGCTTTAATCTAAAAAAAATTCCCGTGATTAGTATATCTATTAGTTGGGAAAAGTACGTTAACATTCACAAGTGGTCACTAATTCCACTTTAATTTGGAATGATTCCAATAATTAAGTTAATTAATTTCACTTATTAACCTTGTGATATCTTGTGAGTAGTAAATATTATGTTGCTAATAATGGGTCCACAAATATTTTCTGGTGACCAAATCTTTCTTCATTACACTTTTTCTAAATGAAAATTATTTTAGCGTAACACTTCTTTTTGTAGCATATGATAAACTAACGTTAATTCATCAATAAATAAAATTGCTCTTTATGTTATTTGGCTATAAAATATTTTTTCATTTCAGAAATTTGATTCAAAAATTACACTTCTTCAAAGTCTAAGTTAGGCTATATGTTCGGTTGAATTTAATACGTAACTTTAGTTTGAATTTTTGTATTTAGAGAATTAGAATTTCGAATTTATAAAATTTTAATTTTTGACTCCGCCTCTGAATGATCATTGTTTGCCTATTACTATTACTAATAATGCTTCTGAAATCATTGCTTGTTATGCATGCAAGGGACTATAATTATTTCTTTTACTTTAATTATACTTAATAATTTCCATTTAATTAAGGTTCTTACTGTCAAATAAACATTATTGTCTCCTACTATCAAGGAAGTGATAAGTAATTAAAACCTCAATTCTCATGAGTACACATAGCTTTCTTGTTAGGTTAAAATAGACTTTATTTTAACCTAACACTTCCTTTACTTAATTTTTGTTTTTTGAAGTTATGATAATTGTCCATAATTTATTAATTTTGTCCTACGTCAAAGTTTTACATCAACTAAATTAAAATGCTAAAAGGTTTAGTCAATTAAAATGGGGTTGTGGTGGAATTTTTGTTTCAGATTAATTTATTCTTAATTAAAGGTCTCGATTTTAAAGATTCGTGATTCGAAATTCGTTAGTGTTTTTTACATGTAATGCATTTGATAGCCAAGAACGTTGAACAACACTTTAATAAATACGTAATTATCTTTGAAACGACAAGAAAATAATTTGTTGTTTGAAAAGCAACAATAATTATATTCCTTACTATATAAATACTAAAATGAAGCAATACAACAACAATACTCTCATAAGAGTGTGGATTCTATTCTACACAAGAAGAAAATATTAAAATAAATTCAACCCAACCATAGAAAAACAAATATATATATATATATATATATATATATATATATATATATATATATATGAAAAAAATAAAAATCAATATAACTTCAAGGTTGTTGTCTTCCATTTTGTCCATCATGAAGTTTGTTATTTGATTTTCTAGGCTTCTTTTTAAGAACAATTATCCAAGTAATTGCTTCTAAAATAAGAGCAATTCCTCCAATAATTGATAGGAAAATAAGTAACAAATATCATTAGATGAAATAACAGCTAATTATCCAAGTAATTGCTTAATAAATATTGCTTCTTGATTCAACTCTTTCATTCCTTTAGGTAATTCTACACTAGCAAAAATTACCATCATCTCATTACTATACATTGCTTCCATATTCGAAACGCGATACTCAAGTTCCCCTTCCACGATAGACTTATACGAGTTCAATTTGAAGGTTTTCACAACTATAGTATCGTTGAGATTTTTAAACGCGATCAACGATTGTGTACCAATCATTCCTGTACCAATTGGATTGATTCCCCATGAAATCCATCCATTAGGATTAGTAGGAGTAGCTAAAAAGGCTAAATTTAAAGAAGAAATTTTTGGATTGTAAGTCCAATGAATGTAACAATTCAAATGTGGCAAGTCATTGCAATGTTCATACAATTTGTTGTGGGTGAACTTTTGTGTTGTACATGACATGGAATAGGAAAATTGAGGATTCAAAAGTAACAACATAAAACATAGGAATGATTCATACAATCCCATGTCTAATGTTATTGAAATATTTGGAATCTTGAAAGTTCAATTTTATTTGGGAAAATGATAAGAACTAGTGGTAACCAACTACTACTTGTGAGAGATATAATGTTGAGGTGGAATAAGTTAAAAAAGGAGTATAGCAACAAGACATAAAGGCATTTTGTAGCCTTATATGTAGTAGCAAATGGGCTTTTGGAGTGTGACACTTATAATCCGTATTCGTATTTGATGTTTATATCAAATTTGATAAACTTACACTAGTGAAGTGATTTAATAATGTGTGAATGCATAGTAATTAACCATCGTTAAGTATCAAAAGTGTATATACAACTATGTGACATACATTTATTAATTTTACGTGAACGAGGCTGAGTAGACATGATTAAATTTTTTTTCCTTTTTTTTGTCTTTTTTTCTTGCTTTAAGAAATGAAAGGTTAAAATTGGATTTTTAAGTTATGAGTAACACTTTTATATCTTATATTACTATCCCTTTTTATTATTCTTTTTAAGTATTTAGGTATTTAATATTATCATTTCTCTTCACCCAATAACTTTTTTTCTTTTTTTCCAATTGTTGACATAATAATAAGATTCCCATGCTATGTAACGTAACATGATTTCTTGTCTCAAAATTGGACCACAATAACAGGTCCCCCATCTACCCACCCCCACTAACATATCCTTCCAAAGAAAGTGGAAATGAGAAAGAAAGGAAATAGTCAACTTGTTTGTTGTATTTTTTTTAAAAAAAATCGTTCGATGATCGATATCTATATTGAGATCCAATGATCGATATCTATATTAAGATCCGATGATCGATATCTACATTAAGGTCCAATTAATTTGAATTGTATAATATAAGATCCCATTAATAAGAAAAGTGCTCTCCCACTGACATGTTTTCTTTCATACCCACTCCTATGCGCGAAATCCCAAAATATCTGATTAGAAATAGAAAACTCATATTTATGCCGATATAAATCTCCGATGATATGTTGTTTGTCATAGAATATATAGAGCTTGAAATAAGATCATAAGCAGATAGATTTAGGGTATTAATATTCCATCGTTGATAGAATATTCACTAAAATAGATTTAACAGTGCAACTGTCAATATCTATTTTCTTTTCTCTTAAATAAACCAGCATATATATTGTTCCTAGTTCTACAAAATGACCTCCAACAACTACATCTCAATCCCAAACAAGTAACGTGTTGGCTCTGACATAACGATCTCTAATTAACAAATTTTATGAGAAAAATCTAAATCATATTTCAAATTTCTAGTAAGATAATCGAACAACACTTTAGAAATCTCGGAAACTCATTTTTGGGTCTTGTTTGTTGCTGCCCCGTCCTCTTCCGCGATAACCTCCTCTTCCTCTTCCTCTACCTCGTCCTCTCCTGCCATGCCTAGAAAACGATCTTCCATGTTTCATTTCCACAAGTGAATGCAGCAGCTCGTCGCAAAGAATACAACCCTTATGGAGTGTAGCTCCATCTTTTAAGGGCGTTGTTTTCTTGTTGAAATCGACTTCTATGATAGTTGAATCACATTCAGGACACTTCTCTTGAGTTGTAGAAATCCGATGAGCTCCTTCGGGCAAGGATACAAGACAATTGCACATGTTGCAGTAGAGCCTCCATTTTGGAGCGCTGACAGGATCAAGAACAAGTGTACCACTGCATTCTGGGCAGGCACAAACGCCTTGTGCGATCACAGAATGTGGACATGTGGTGTGAGGACAGAGGAAGCAAGGCATTCCGACTCCCTTTCCCAACTTGGTTGAATCACCAGTTTTAGGAGCGCCAAAAAATGTATCTATGCCTTCAAACGGGGGACAGTTGAAGCAATAAGGACAGAGAGGGAACGACTTGCCTTCGGGACCGGGCATGCTACATAATAACAGCTCGAAATTATCAAGGGGGCAAGTAAGCTCCTTGTATAGCTGAAAAAAAGTTATAGTTCAACGTTTAGTTGGAAAATTGGGTGATCATACAATAAGGTGCTAATCGAAAGAGAAACTACCAACTTCTCAAGCTGCAACATAAAAGGGCATATATAGTAGTTCTTTCCGTTCTAATTCATAAGGGTCGGAAGTAACTTTATAACAATAGAACACTTACCTTGACTGTACCCTTCTGAGGTACGTAATAGACTTCCTCACAGGTACCACAGTACAGTCGAGCTGGTTGAGTAGATATGTATTTCATATATCGCAAGCATTTGCCACATTTACTGAGGAGACGTCCAGAGTCGGAGAGTGGAGAAAATTGGGCTTCAAATAATGCGTCCATGTTATCAATCTACATGAAGCCAGACACGAGATTCAGTGAGTAATAAGCATTAGATAATACAAGTTAAAGAATTTATGGGCCAAAAATGAGAGAAAAGTGGGATAAAGTGCAGAACATGCTTCAGAACTTTTTTACCCTCCAATTCTTAGCTAGGTTCTAGTGTCAACAACAGTAATTTATCCCGAATTTTTGTTTAGACTAAAGTTTTACTTTTCCAGGCTGCTTTGGACTTTTTCCTTAAGCCGAGGATCTAACTGATGTAGAGTAAGGTCTCCGTACACTCTACCCTCCCCAGATCCTACTTTGCGGGACTACATTGGGTATGTTGTAGTTGTTTCTTATACCAAAAACACTCATTTCTAAGGATCAGTTTGATATTATTTTATGTCCAGTAGCTTTTCAGGAAAAACAATAATGGAAACCAGCAGGGCAGATCCACAACTGCAAGGTGATGTTTGCATGACTAGTTCTTAAGAGATGTATTTGGAAGCTCGTGATTAAGTTTTTATCAGTGAGCATCAGCATGTTACAGATTCAGTAAAGATAAAAAGCATAATCAGTCGTCTATTTGTGAACATCGGCTTGTTTCTAGTTTGGAAAGAAAGAAAGCAGCAAAGCGCCATCAACCATCGCGTAAGAGCTTAATATCTTATACCTGCTTAACAAAATAACTGAACTTCCTTCTGAATTGTTCTAGTACATGCTGCACAACCATTGAATGATCTGCTTGACCTTTAGCTACCAAAGTGATCTGGTGCTCAATGAAACTTCGTATGTCAGGCAAACAGAGATCAGAATCTATGCATTGATACCCTCTTATCAAACTGATACCCAGGGGAGTTGGAGCCAATCGCCGCCCAGCTTGTACCTGCAATTTGATTCAGCCAAACTCAGAAGTCTAATTTCTAGTAGAAGATTGTTTCACGTCAAAAGAACCATAACACAAAGCAATAGAGAGGACAATCTACAGCAGCTAGAAAATCAATGCATATAGCAAAACCTGGACATAATTGCGCTCGCATATGTTGTTAATATGCACAGAGATTGACGCATCTGTTCCAATACCATGTTTCTCCATCAAAGAGATCAGCTCACTTTCGCTGAGATAATCCGGAGGCGAAGTGTTCCCCTACAAGTTACAAAGAAAAACTAAGTGAAGTAAAAAGACTTATGCGAATAGTAATGAATATAGAATACCAGTAGCACCAACAAATAATACGATAAACGAAGCAAAGGAGACATCAGGCAATAATGAAACTGAAGTATAAGAAAGTAAGAGAAAAAAAGTACAGATACCACTGATATAGGAAACTAGACTGCATGACTACCTACTAACCTTCTACCCTAATCCTCGACCTCCATATGTTTCTATATAGGGTCATATACACAGTAAGCTGCAGGTGTTTCAAGTCATTTCATAGCAAAGAAAGAACAAAGTGTCAGGTAAAATGATGGATAATGAGGATTCATAGAGACAACCCCAACTAACTTGAGATTGAGGCGTAGTTGTACCCTAAATCAAAAGAATTAACTAATGGACCAATAAATACTACTGAAGTGCAAAGACTAGCAATTTAATCCAGAGCTGAAGAACAAATGAGAAGTTCAATTGAACAGATTATGTGATACCTCATCTAGTTCAACTTTAGAAATCTCGATTTTCTCTCCTACAGCAAACTCAGGAAGATTCTTCTCACTAATAGCCAGCCATGGCATAATAGAGGTGAATCCTTTGACTGTGGCAAGCTGCCCAACGCACTGAAATTGCTCTCCACCACTTTCAAATTCAACTTTTATCCTGAGAAAATACCCAATTTACATGACTTAAACTTCTCAGTCAGAAACTAAGATTCTTCAAAGACAAGTAGATTAATAGTGCCTAGATTTGAACTTGTTACAGTCCTCTATACTTGGCACGTACTGTGCTAGTTACAAGAAAAGAAAAAACACTAAAAGTAGGATCTGAATTGGATCTATAATGTGAATACATAAAAGAGCTGTTTGACATGTTCTAGGAAGAAATCAGTATTAGAGTTATCCAAGTTGTTGGTTAGTTTAAAAGATATGTAAATAAGCTCAAAGCAAGAGGACTTAGTAAGACGTTAATCATGAAATAAAGCTCAACCTTCTATATTTGCAATCTGGAGAGAGAGTTCCCAAAAAATGCTGGCAGATGTACTGGTACAACTTCCATGCATCATTCCCCAAACTATCCTCACTAGCAGAACGCATCGGAGTTATAGGAGGATGATCGCCTGCATCAGTTCCTGCCCGTGGCTTAATATAACTATCAGTTAAAAGCTTTTGCGCATAAGCACCAAATACAGGATTATGCACCAACGCCCCTAGTGTTCCTTTGAAGTCAAAAGAAGAAGGATATGCTGTGCTTTCTGTACGTGGATAGCTGAAGGAACGGAAAAGAAAAAATAAGCCAAAAAGAAAAGGGATGATCTGTAAAATGCATTGGAAGTTTCAGGAAGTACAACTTTTCATAATGTCAAACTCAAACATGAACTAAATGCAAAGTCCTACAAGAATTCACTGAAAGGGAATTGAAAATTTTGAATTTCCAATTAAGAATTTGAACAATGTTGTTGTAAAAATCAAACATAAATGAGCACTCCCCAACTTGGAATCTCAAAATCCTTGTCTCTCTTTTAAGAAATCTATCCATTACCTTCACTATGGCCTAAAACAAAATAAGCTGTCCTTTCATCCAAATGTGCTTGTCATACTTGTTCAATGTGATCCTTTTTTTAGCATACAATAATGCAAGTTAATTTTTTTATAGATAAAGCTTTTGATCGTATAAAATCAGTGTATCCTATCAGATTGTTAATTTTTAATTCTCTCTAAAAAAGGATTGCATCCCTTGGTGAGTTCAAATGAATTTTATCTTACCAATCAAACATCAATCTAACCTTAGCCTAACATTTGAGAAGGTAGAGAGGTTGTATCCAGAACAGTGGGAAAAAAAAGGTAGGAGCAACAAGCAGAAACAAAAACAAGATAATAAGATACCGACGCTAAAGAAATAACAGGTAGCGATAGAAATCTAAAAATAAGGAAAACAATTAAGAATAATACTAAGATGAGAACATAGCTATTTTCATCAGTTCCATGGGTACACTTATGATGCAGCAAAGATACTATATACTTTTAGTGCAGTGTAGAAGTTTAAACTGACATTTAGTGCATTACGGAACTCAATCACACAGTACTAGTACAACATAAGCGAAGTTTACTGAGCAAGCAATCTCATATGTATATTTTCTAGTATTCAGAAGAAAAAAAATAGTACATGTTTTTAAAACTTTCTCAAGCAAAAACATTGAGTGAAAATATTAAATACAGAAGTGCGATATGTGAGAGAACTGAGAAGAACACTATAGTCGAAGAACAGAGGAAAACCTGATAAAACCTTGAGTATACAGACGCTCAGCCAATTGCATAGTTAACTGGGGACCAAAGCCCAGTGCACTTGAAGCTACCTGAAAATTTTGAAAATCAGAACCAGAAGATTTGATCCAAAGTAAGCGGAAGGAAAATACATTTATATCATTAAAGAACAAGTAAAGTCTCAAGGGTTCAGATCTATGGACTTCTGAGTACGAGGTATTAGAAAGATAACAAAATATTGACCCATATACATGAAAGTACAAAAGATGGAACTTCATTTCTTCAACACATAAAGGGCATCTAGTTACTTGAAAGTCTAAAGCAGAGAAGAAGGCAACATCACGAACAATGACTCCATGCAGAAACAGTTTAAGATGACACATGCTCTAGAATTGTATTAAAAGAAAAATTTCTACTTTCACCTGGGAGTTACATGTTAATCAGACAAATTAATATTTCCTTGTTAGTAATGCATAGATGATTAATTACCAGGAAGTGATTGAGATACTACTTAAGATATGAGTTTTGACAGGTCAACACTCATAAAAACATTAAATATGGCAAATGGGCACTTGCAATCACACCCTTGCCACATTGGCTTCTTTGTGCAATTTTATTTCTAGTATTTTAACAAATATGGAATCACAAAATCTATAAAAGAATCTCTTTGGTCTCAGTAAGCCACTATGTAGCTAATGATAGCGGGTGAGATAACACGTGGCCGGTGCCAAATGTGGAAGGAACAACAAATAAAAGTTACCACTTGCATTTCACTTTCAGGAAAGTGAAAACAGCTATAACCAGTGTGGAATCATGTAAACGCCTCCTACCTTATAAATAGTGTGCATTAATGATACCTCCGCACCCATGTCGGATCCTTCAAAATGCATTACTTTTGGAAAGATCCGAGCAGCATAGAATAAAATACATCAATAATAAAAATAGGTAGCAAGCCTATATTACCAACCTTCAGAAGATTTACTGTGTTTAGACCAGAAGGACGAGCTTTGGATTCCAGTTTTTCAGATACACGAACAACTTTCATAATCCCATCCTCTATTATTCTGTTCCGAAACATTGCAGAAACCTATCAATTAAAAAACTATTAGCAACAAAGGCATGAACTCGATATTTTGGGACAAAACCTCTTGAAAGGTCAAACTAGGAGGAACTCACATCAGCATCAAACAACCTGCTACGTTCCCATTCTAACTTGAGTTCATACCCCTTGTACATAATGTATGGATGCAGCATCCAAAACTTTTCTGGCTTGAACATAGTAATTTGCAGGTAACGATCCACACAGAACCCAAGCGTAGGAGTTTGACATGGCCCATAGCTGAAATTATAAGTAGGAGTGTGTTCCATTTAGACTTGTGATAATTTGATAATATAAGTAACAAGTAATTTGTAGGAGTAACACGAAGTAATTGACCCGTAAAAGTGATTATTTCTTGATGGTTGATATTATTACGAAAGGTGAAACTCACAGAGACTTGTGGCTATATTATATCAAGTCATAACTCATACAAACAAAGATTTCTTTTAATAGAATGTATCCACCATTAGACATGATTCAAGTACAATTGAAGACTACACAGAGAGTGCAAACATTAGCAGGAAAAAAAGAAGAAAAACAAAAGCCAGACAAACATGCTTTTCCAAATAATCAACAAATAAACCAAAAAATATGATGTGAGAGTTCTTCTGTGACACATGGCAGAAAGCATGTCATTTGAAATTAAACTCCGCCAGAACAAGGTCTGTAAGGACATAACACGTTTAAGACAGCACAAAGTAGAAGAAGCAGCAGCTATAACGATAGGAAGAGAATTTATGAATGTCATTATTGTCAGGCAATTTCTCCAAATGACACATAAGAAGTTCAGTTAAAAAAAATAAAGGTATTGTGAGATAGGCAAACTGAAAAGAGTGGAGAGAACCAACGAGATAACCCTTGCATCAAGATTGCCATATTTCCCATTGAAATAACTAGTCTGGAAACGTGTAAATGCAACTCCAACTTTCAAATCAATCTCTTGGCGTGCATCTACAGACAATGCCTCATCTCTGTTGGGTTCAGCTAGGCTATTCATTGCCTTCAGAATATCTTTTTCAGTAACAGAAGAGAATCGAGCACGGTAAATTCTTCTACCATCGCTTGTGTGAAATCCAGTGCACTCTATAACTGAACCAATAAGATAAAGCAAGAATAAAGAATTATGACCTAGAAATATTCCAAAAAGCAGAACAAAAGCAACCAAACAAAGGTTCAAAAAGTGGGCGATTTGAAGTTCTGTCAAGTGATGTTGGTGCAGTTCATCAATTTGTCTATAAATAGACATATACACTCATTGTAGAATATTTGGTGGTTTTATATGCTGATTAAATCCTGAATTTGTTTTGACCCTTTCAGGGCCTCATGTTAGCTCCTTTTATCTGTCAATTCAGGGTATAGATCTTTTATATTTTTTCACTTTAGGATAGTTTGATTCAAAAACCTAGGTTCTGATCTCAAATCAATAGATTCATTGATTTGTAGAGAAGACATATTCTGAAATAGGTGGGAGCTTTATAAATCACATGTTGATGCTACCAAAACAGTGAAATCAACCACTAAAAAATGAAATGTCATTTCACAGGAGTGACGTCAACGGGATCACGCATGATCCCTTGAGCTTCTGTACTTTTTCCTACTGTCTTATGATTTCTTCAATCCAAACAAAAATTCTAGAATTCCATAATTTCTTTAGATTGATCATCCATTGTTGTCCCACCCCTTTAACCTTCCATAGTAAAGAAGCTACAAGAACTCTGATTCTAAGGTACTACTTAAAAAACACCACCAAGAAACAGAATTTTATTATCATTGTTTTTAACTTCTCTTATTCTTATTTTATCAACAAAAAATCTTAAGTACTTGACACCAACACCAAACCATTAAATGCTCTCCATGTGGCATGGAGCTTGACACATTTATCCAAGCCTATTCATCGAAGACCATTGTAACAAGTCTTTGCCTGCAATGAAATAATAATGTCACAATCAAAAAGTACCTTCAAAGCATATATTTTCTCCTTCACGATCACAGTCCAACCATAGCACCAAATGTGTACAACCACGAGCTTCCTGGCTTAGATGCCTACAAATATGAGCCTTGTATACGAAGGTCTGTCAGAATTTGCTATTGAAACAAAAGAACAAATAATTAAATAGATCATTGTAATATCTGATCTAAACAAAAGTAGATAGCTCAAAAGTATAAGATGAGGCTAATATGCTTGAAACAAATGCAACCCAGCTGCATAAAGATGGTCTTGCCAAAAGTACGATAAAAGCTATTCAAATGGAAAAATCTCTGGTAACTTTAGTAAACAGGAACAAGCAGAAATATTACCTTGGGGTTTGTTTCCTTCTTAAGTATCGGTGCCTGGAAAAGATCTGAAGGATTTGTAGTTGTCCAATCTTGAAAAGCTGCTGGAAAATCTACGCTAGATTATCACACGGAAAATTCAGATTGTATACTAGAACAAACCAATAAGTTATGGGATTAAATATAAAGAAAGCAATCGCTGGAAGCTCAAGCAATATTCTTACTATATCACAACATCAAGGACCAAAAAAGGTTTTCAAACATATACCTCAATGAAGGTCTTACTGATTTATGGGGAAACTAAAGGAAAGGTTTGCAGTATTCAAAGATAACAAAGTGATTCAACTTTTCAAAAGAAAAAGATGGAAGTAATCTCACTCCCACCTCAGATAAAGCCAGAACAAGAAAGAATCTCACTTGGATGAAGCCTAGGATAAGGCTCCATATGGTTCCTTTTATTTAGTAAGTCATGTGTACTTCGTCTTTTGGTGTATTCCAAATGCTAAATAGATTTCTTATTCACATTTAGAAAAATTAACATGTTACACATGGATTATTGCAGCTCACACAACTGTAAGTAAGAAAGTAAGCCACAGGCAACATAATACCGACCAGGCTGCGCAATATATAGTCAAACGGACGAATTGCTAGCACTCTATTCTTCATGGGTCTATATTTCTATTCAACTCCTACTGAGGAGGCGATTGGGAGTGGCATCAAGAAAAGAAATAACTAAGCATTTGCTATCCTTAGACATCAGCTCATGCATAGGATAGCACATCCTAACGGAATCAATTTTCAAAAGGATTCATCAGTTTTACATTCTACCTATCTCAAAAGAAGGTACAGGCTTTCGTTCCGATTAAATAGACCAAAAAGTCAATTGCCAATTTAACTTAGCCCCATCAAAAAGCAGCCTCATACATATTTTTGAGTTGGAGCAGGAGCTCAAAGGGAATGAAGAGAACTAATATCAAACTAGAGAAATAGAAACGAAGCCACCAAAACATTGACGGAGAACACAATAATATAGATGTTGATTGAACAAACATATGTAACCACAGGAACTAACTGAACCAAAGAACACGTCAAAATTAATTCTTGTTATAATCTGGGATAACAGGAAACCTGAAAACATGACCAATCACTGAAGTCACTTTATAATGTGCACGTGATCCAAGAAACATCGCATCGAACTCATGGACTTCTGTACTACCTCTTCGTGTTGACATCTGAGGCAAATATATAACAAAATTGCATGAACACTCAGTCTATGAAATAAAGAAGCAAGATAATAAAGCTGCTGGTGTAAAGCTAGAAGAAATTAAAGATGCATCTATTTTGAGAGTGTTAAGAGCACATCAAAGGCACTGAGGATAACCAACTAGTAGATCAACAATTACCTAAAAGGTACTGTTCAACACATCTACATGAAGTACAAAAATCTCAAGAAGCATATCCCCCAAATCGGTGCTTCCCAAAGAGAATAACGACATGAAAATAAGGGAGGAATCTAGTGAACTGAAAGCTGAAACCATTACAAGAGAGCGCAGAAAATAAATCTGCTTCGTGCATTAAAATAGAGCTCAATCACACTAGACAATTGAAATTTGTTGATACTCCAAAAAACATTTTAAGAAACTATAATCTATTAGTTACTCAGCATGACTCCTGCCACAACTCCAGCAACTGCATTAGTTTTGGTTGTCAAAGTAGACTGTGAGCCATGCACCATTACCAATTCTTACTCTAATCATGATTAGTCTTTCTCTAATAAATATGGTAGTTGATACCTGAGGAAACCATTAAATTCAATTTTCAAATCATTTCATTTTGAAACTTTTGACCCAATGCTGCAAACACCCTCTTTCCCTGTTCTCTCTTTCTTCTTCTCTTCACAAGTATTTCCCCTAACTCTTCTTAAACCTTTGGATAACAAGAATAATGACTATTCCACTTACAACCAATCCTCCCCACCCCCACCCCCACCGAAATTCTCAATAGTGGAAGCCTCAATTTATCGAATCTGAAATTTCAGAAAACATACACCCTACCATTGATATACTAAAGTCTCTCTTATAGCATATATTCAAAAACCCAGAGGAAAAAACTGGCAAAAATCTAGCAGTAGCTTCCTCTTGAAATGTTGTCTTTCACTTCAGTGAAATAATCAATCAAAGTGTATAGTCTTCCAGTCGGTCTTAAATTGAATCAAATGTAAAACTAAAAACTAAACTATGAGGCAGACTGGTTGGAATGTTTTTTTTCCCTTTCTAAGCATCCAGGAAATACTACACCTCAAGTTCGGTACTATTCTTACACCGCATTCAATATGGGATACCAATCTCGGGTAAAACAAACAAATGACATAAACACCTTTCTCCATAGTTCTTTAAAAAGACCAACTTTAAATTGTTTTATATATTACCCTGTAGATCCTATTTTTAATCCAATGAACAAAATATCTACTCTAAAAACATATATCCATTAAATAATTCCATCATTAACAATCCCCATGCTATATAACCCGCATTATAATCCTGGTATAACTAGTTTGCAAACTAAACTACCCCTAAAATTTCTTCCTTGCATAGCTAGTCATGTATTTCCTTTCTTTCAAACTAACAATCCCACATTCAGCATATCAACAACTATGACTATCAAACTAAGGGCGGAGCCAAGTAGGGCCGAGGACAAAGAATTACACTTAACCCCCTTTCATTTTCTTCATATTTTGAACCCCTCCATGAAAATCTTAGCTCAGACACTATATCCAAAAACTTACAAGCATATAAGAAGTGATAAAAAAAACAGTTCTTTACAAATCAGAAACAGACTGAACCAGAAGGGGGAAAAAAGCAAGATTTTGAAGACCCAGAAAGAAAGAATCATACTTGAGCACCAGATAGTACTGAGGCAATCGATAAAGCAATGCTAGGCTTCTCTGCTACCTGCAAATTCCCCAAAATACTAAATCAATAACCATTAACGAACCTAAAAAAATAAAAAAATTGAGCTTTTGATGAATTTATGAGTACAAATTAAGCAAAGGGGTGATAATTTCTCTTACCATGAGAACTTTTGGAGCCATTTTTGCTGAAAATTTCTCCAACTTTGGAGCTTAACACCTGACCTGTGCGCCAAAGGGTCCTTAATAATCTAAGTTTTAGAGATTACCTCGACTTATTAATGTGTATTTTGAAATTTATATGTAAACATATTTATAATTCATTTGATTAAATTTTTAAATAAAATTAAAAAATCAAATCAATTATATTAAAGTAATGATATTAATGAGGAGATTAGTGAAAGAGATTTCTCTTTATCTGGTGAGTTTTTCCTAATTTATCCTTTATTATGATTAAAAAGCTTAATAAATAAAATTTAATCTAATTCTTTAAATCTTAAATAACATGTATAATTCATTTAATTATACGCAATTGAGCAAATAGAAAGGATATGTAATAAAGATAGAGTCAAATTTTTAAAATTTGATAAATGAGTCTCCTTATTTTATAACGTTTCCTTAAATAATTACTCAATATTTAATTTTAATAGACAATAACTATATATTACTATAATTAAAAAGATCTTAATTAAAATAGTAACAAGGGACATTGTATTTACCCAATAACCTCTATATATAAAACTTATTCGAGTCTTGGGATAAAATTTGAGCTAATCTTTGTGTTTGGGTACAAGGTATGCACTTTCTTTTTGCTTTGGGCTTTAAAGAGATGAAGTTTTTTTTTTTTCAATTTGAAGATTCACCATAGGATTTGAGTATGGTAAATTGTATCGTGATGTTATTATTATTAATTAAGGCTATCTAAATAATTTTTGTATAAGTTTATAATATTTATCTTAAGAAATTCATCAAATATGTACCTTATAATTAAGGGCTAGAATACAAATTGTTGAAGTTGTTGAAGAAGTTTAAGGACATTGACTTCTTCGACATGTATTTTAGCCCTTTTGATAAACTTATGAGTACAAATTAAGCAAGGGGGTGATAAAGTGTAGGGAGATGTTATCGCTATTAATCGAGGCTATTTGTATTAGTAGTTTTTGTACAAATTCATTATATTTGTCTTAGGAAATTTATCGAATACATATTGTTGAAAAAGTGAAGTATCCTTTTGTAGTGACACTTAGATATTTTTGTTTCTACAGGTAAGCCTAGATGGGTAAAAAAGTTTTCTCTGTCTGTCTGTGCCTCTCCGCGTAGGCTGCTCCTCCACATTAGGGCAGTTTCGAAGGTCAATAATTTTAGTAAGTTTTTTTACCTCAAGATTTTGGGTTGTATTGATGATCAAAAAAAGTCTTCCGAAGAAGTAAACTTCTGCATCAATTTTATAAAATAAGATATATCTTGATTGAATTAAGGAAGAACAAAAAATCTTTCGCCATGATTTTTTAGTTTTGGACAAACAAAGTCTGACTTGTATTCCACCAATAAGTCATGGAGCTTTTTCCTATTTCAACCTAGACTTAGCTTTGCACCTGTGTCAAAAAGCCAGTTGAGTTTTACTCATGATAAAACATTTTGCAATTTTGAATTCTTACAAAAAGTCCGTTCCAATCATTTAGCCGGAAAAAAAAATGAGGTAGAAGTTAAGTTTTTTTTAATTAAGTAACATCATGCCCATAAAAAAGATTTTTTTAAAAAAATCTTTGTAGTTGTGCTTGTTCATTGTCTTAGTGTGCTGAATGTTAGTATGTTTTTTTATAACTTATGCTGAATTTCTTTTTTCTTGTAGGGCTGAGTAGAAAAAGTTACATGAACCCCTTTGATTTTCTTCATATTTTGAATCCTCACGAGAAAATTTTAGCTTCAATATTATATCCAAAAACTTTAAAGCATATGAGAAGCGTAAAAAATATTATCCGTTTTATTAATGAGGAGATTAATGAAATAAGATTTCTCTCACAAAAGTTAGTGAGTTTTTTTCCTAACTTTTTTTTTTTATTATGATTAAAAAAACTTGTTAAATTAAATAAATTACAATTTTATCCTTTAAATTTTAAATATAAACTGTGTCATTCATTTAAATATGTAATTAAGAAAAAAATAACTTTCACATATAGCAAACACAAAATATTTGTATGCTATAGCAAAGTTTGCATAATTGCGCTCCATAACAAATATATATGTATAATTAGTTATACATATTCAACTGAAAGTTATGCCTATTTCGTTATGCATATATACATAAGAAAGCAATTGTATAATTCGTTGGCTCCTCTTCAGATTTGTATAATTTTGCTGGCAGGCCATTTGTATAAATTGTTGTTAGCCTTTCATTTGTATATATCGTTGTTAGCCTCTCAATTCAATTGTATGTGTTTGTATATCTGTATAAAATTTGAATTTGTATAAATTAAAATTGAATCGAATTGTATAAAACAAGAAAGAGAGAAATTATATACAATTTGAATTTGTATGAAACGAGAAAGAGAGAAAGGCAAAAGAAACTTGGGCAGGGAATATACAATTGAATCGGATTGTTTAAAACGAGAAAGAGAGAAATTATATACAATTTGAATTTGTATAAAACGAATATACAATTTGAATTTGTATAAACGAGAAAGAGAGAAGGGTAAAAAAGACTTGGACAGGGAAATATTTGTATTGTATAATTAAAAGTGTATAATTATATACAATTTGAATTTGTATAAAACGAGAAAGAGAGAAAGGCAAAAGAGACTTGGAAAGAGAATATACAATTGAATTGAATTGTATAAACGAGAAAGAGAGAAATTATATACAATTTGATATAGTATAAAATGAGAAAGAGAGAAATTATATACAATTTGAGATAGTATAAAACGAGAAAGAGAGAAAGGCAAAATAGACTTGGGAAGGGAAATATTTGTATTGTATAATTATAAGTGTATAGGGCGAAGATATATGTATTTGCGTGTGTATATATTCAATTTTCTCTCGCTTTATACAAATAGAAACACAATTTACACATTTCTATTGTATAAAGCAAGAGAGGCGAGCGACAGGGAGCGAGCGAGAGAGGGAGAGTGGCAAGCGAGAATATGAGGGAGAGAGGCTACTGACAAACAGTTTGCTATGGAACACAAATAAATCAAACGTTAGCTACTGTATTAATTTTACATTATTAGTTTGTCATTCTATACAATTATCCCTTAAGAAGAAGGTGATGAGTTATAATGAAAATGAATCAAATCTCCATCATTTTGATAAAATATTCTAGCCCCATCCCTAATTATTTTTATTGCAATCAATCATCAATTTTTTTTCTTTTCATAAAGTTAACTATTTGACTTTCGAAAAATAAAATGTGTCAAGATAAAAGGAATATATACAAATAATAAGATAAGAAGAAGATAAAATTTAATAACCAGCGTTTTAACACACGAGAGAAAACAATTATCAAATCACATGTTTAATTAAGAGTCGAAAAATCATACTACTAATATAATTAAGAAAATAATGATTGTACGTTTTTAATTTTTTTTTTTATTTTCAACTCAATATTCGATATTAGCCCAATTAAGTCTGAATTCATGTTGGAAAGTCCCATGTCAAAAAGGTAAAGCACTTACAAAAAATGTGACTCCATACCATGATGATTCGACTCTACGACCAAATGATAATTATATCAGTCGACTTACGGTCCATCGATGGCCAGCTGATTTCCAGTTCTCAATCATGAACGACGGTCAACCAGTACGGACCATCAGTCGACTTACAGTCCATCAGTTGACTCCTTCGATTCGCCAGCTGACTTTCAATTCTCAGTCACAAACGACAGTCGATTAGTATATTTTAGATTCGTCTCTAGCTGTTGAGTAGATTCTTTTTTTTAGTACAGAGCAGTGAGGGCTGTTGATGCTGATGTTGCTACGGCCGCTACTGCTGACCTACAATGCCTTTTTTGAAAATAAATAACGAAATTGCTATTTTTCTTTTGGGGATCGAATCGGGCTAAGTTAATAAATAAATATCGAGCTTTCAAATATTTTTAAGCTCTATGATAACAATGAGCGAAATAAAAAAATTTTTGTGAGAGAGGTATTCTTCAATTTATTTTATATGTTTAGCTATATTTTTATTTTTAGACATAATATTTGAAAAATTAGTTGAGGCGTAGTTTTTTAGAATTGTATTTATTTTTCTACATATATCTTAGCATATAATATTGATTACCATGAAAAAGAATAAATAAATTACTCAGTGCACCACGAATGACGAAGTGATACAATGTTATTGGAGACTGTTTCAAGATGCTTTGTTATTTGTATCATAGGAGTCTATATAATACTCTTTATTGTAGTTTAGTATCTATATTTGCCTATATTTCTTATTTGGATATGAGATTCAGACACGTATCTATATCGGGATAAACTTTATACAACATTTGAGTTGTAATTAGCTTAATATAGCTTTTCAATATTCATAATTTTTACATACTTAAAATCATATTATTCTAATGTAATATTATATAAAATTGACTTTACAAACTCGTGAATGGATGTATAAGAAATGAAAGTTACATAACGTGCAGTAAATTCGTGATAAAATTAGAAATTCTTTGTATTGTTCATTTGTATGAAAATATCTGATAAGATTAAGAATGGCAGGGGGACCGGGTCGGCCCGCCCTAACCCGCGTCCGACTCGAGATCTGGCCTGCCGGACCCGATCCGATCTCATGTAGGTGGTTTTGGGAATGGGGGATCACGGGACCGGTTAGGGGCCGGTACACCCCTTCGTCCCGGTCGACCTGGCCCGATCCCAACCTGGCTGAATCGGCCGGTTCGCGGGGGCCTCACAACGGATTTTTCCTTAATGCTCATATTAGACTATATAATAGTCGATTTTGTTTTTATATATAAAAACACAATAACACAATTAGCCTTTATTGTTTACTCCCAATAATATATTGTCACACGTTAACTTAAAAGTTATCACTTTTCTTTATCCGCATGCCAAACAACCCCTCAAAATATTACTATATAATAGAAGTAAGTTAGTTATCTTTTAACACACACAAAGACACACACAAAAAAAAAATACATAGGTGAGAGATCATTTTCTGGGTCAGTGCGATTTACATTTCTTTTGGAATGGCATATGTTTTCTTAGTGCTTGATATATTTTTTGGCCTCGAAGGTGCTAACATATATCTCGACGTCACCATGCTCCTTTCAGTGAGCCAGTCGTTTCCTATAACGAAGTTGACGGCAATTAATAATATTCTTGAGGGCAGACCTGCGAAAACTATGTTTAGTTTGGCTACCGCCAAGGTAGTCAACCCTATGGGAGCCATATTTGGTTGGAGTATATTGATTATCCAACATGGAAGGGTAACTGTGGATATTTTTATGTATGTTGTTTTCATGAGCTTAGCATTTTACGTGTTCAGTGTGTTAATACTCATAAGATCAGCTAATTCCGATATGGGTCTAATGTCTTCCATGTGCGCTGTGGCTATCGGAATATCAGTGAGGGATCACCAACTAGGTTATCAAACTGGGATATTTTTAAATTAATTGTATGTTTTAAATTTTAAAAGAATTAATCTTGTATGCTACTTTTGGTTTTCAGTTATTCAATTATCTCTTCTTTTTCTATTTTTTCCCCATAATTTAGTATTACTTAACACGAAAATTACACCAAGCTAGAATGTCATGAAAAGTTTTTATAATTTTCTCAACCAAGAAAATTAATAAGTGAAAACTCAGTCAGTTGAAGTGAAAAAGACTTGCATTTTTAGAGGGGAAATATTCATTTAGTAGTATATTGTTGTTGCTAATAAAAGAAAATTCAGACAAAGCTACTTTTTTTTTTGGCTTTAATTAAAAAGACTGAGCTTTTCTAGCAACACTTCATCTTATGAGGCGTTGGTCAATTCGACTTTGAATGTTATCATTTGTCAATTTGTAAATATATTAGATCATTAATGTACAATTGATTCATCGATTATTAATTATTTATTATCATTTTAACCCGTCAAGTCACAGTAAGAAAGTTTTATTAAAATAGTTAGTGGAACCTAATAGGGTTACATAACACCACCAATAGAACCTTAATGCTCATATTAGACTATATAATATTCGATTTTGTTTTTATATATAAAAACACAATAACACTATTAGCTTTATTGTTTACTCCCAATAATATATTGTCGCACGTTAACTTAAAAGTTATCACTTTTCTTTATCCTCATGCCAAACAATCCCTCAAAATATTACCATAAATTCTTCTACGATCATTTGTGTGAAATCCTAAAAAACAGAAGAGAATCGAGCACCATAAATTCTTCTACGATCATTTGTGTGAAATCCAGTGCATTCTATTACTGAATCAATAAATATAACACAAGAATAAAGAATTACAACAAAGAAATATTCCAAAAACCAGAACTGAAGCAACTAAACAAAGATTCAAAAAATGGGCGATTGGAAGTTCTATCAAGTGATATTGATGCAGTTCACCAATTGTCTATAAATAGACATATATGCTCATTGTAGAATAATTGGTGATTTTATATGTTGCTTAAATCCTGAATCCGTTTTGATCCATTTATGGTCTCATGTTTGATAAGTACACATTTATCCAACACTATTCATCTAAGAATTTCACCATTGGACCAAGTGAAATAATAATGTCACAATCAAAAAGTACTTTCAAAGCATATATTTTCTCCTTCACGGTCACAATCCAATCATAGCACCAAATGTGTACAACCACGAGCTTCCTGGCTTAGATATCTAGAAATATGAGCCTTGAATATGAAAAAATTATAAATATAACGCATATTATTCATGTAAATACGTAATTGAGAAAATAAAAAGAAAGTGTAATGAAGATGAATCATATTCCTAAATTTTAGTAAATAAACCTCGATATTTTATAATATTTCCTTAAATAATTACTCAGTATTTAAATTTAATTATATAGTACTATAAATAAAAAGATGTAAATTCAAAATAGTAACAAGGGACATTTTATTTACCCAATACATAACCTCTCTATATAAAACTTATTATTGAAGTGTTGGGATAAACTTAGATTTTTCAATACTTGGTCTTTTGCCTCATTTGTCCATTTTTTCGCATTTTGACAAAATATTCTAGCTCCATCCCTAATTATTTTCTATTGCAATCAATCACCATTTTTATCTTTCAATTTGTTCAGTTTGCTTTGTCAATTTATCCAAAGCTTTCAATTTTTAATACAGATAATATTTTCACGGGATGTATTATCATTATTTAATTATTCATTTAAGAAATATTATTAGAATATTATATTTAAGACTTTAAATTACGTTATATTAACATATTCCTTTTTATTTATTGCAACATTTAAGTTTTCAATTACAAATATGACAAGTGTATTAAGTACTACACGTTTCTACATATTTTTTCATACTGAGTTTCTTGTGATAGTGTGTGGGACCCACAATAAATTTGATTAAACAAGTTTGTACACATGAATGATGTACATATACTAACACCAAAACATTTACCCCAAAAAAATAAAATAAAAAGCTAAATATATTATAACTAAAATTATGGCTTATGATGACTACTACTATATTTTGTCTAATCATATAATTTTTCCAAATATAAAATAAAATCAATACTTTTGTAATGATCCGATAACTTATTTTTAGGAATTTTGAATTATTTGCTTGAGTTAAATTTTCTTATCAAAATGATAACTTATTTTTACAATTTTGAATTATTTGCTTAACTTGAGTTAAATTTTTTTTTAATCAAAATGAGCTATTTTTAAAATCAATTCGCCAAAATAATATATTTTTAATTTTTTTTACAAAACTAGTATAAACGTACTTCATGGTAATGTTTTAGGGAATTTTTATTAAGAAATTCAACGGAGAAAAATTTGATGGATTGGCGACGTTAAATGCTTACGTTACTCAAGAGTACATTTTTGGAGAATTCAATCACGGGCCACTGACTCCAATCCTGCAAACATTACTCAAGGTAAATATAAATATCTTGGAGGGAGAGATGATGTTGTAATTCTAAACAAGTTTATATGCACAAAAAGGAAATATTTATATTATTTGAAATAATTGAGACATTGTTATTGATATTATATATAAAGAAAGGATATAACTTATTTTTTCGTCATAAGATCAAGTTTTATTGTTTATCGTTTTTCCACAAAATTCAATTCATTAAACACAGCTACATTACATATTTTGTTAGAGAAGGATGGAAAAGATCGAAATGAATAAAGCCAAATTTAACAATACAAATGAATAACATAAAGTATTGACTAAGTATAAGTTTGTCTTATACAGGGTATTATAAATTAGTACTAGATTTATCTCTAAATTCAAAAATAAGAAGATGATGTATATTGTATTTGGATCAATAGCATACATATAGAATAACTATGAGAAGAGGGCATTATAGGTTATACGGTCATGATATTTTGAAATTATAATAACAATTAGTTGATTGACTTTTTAAGAATAAGAACGTTAATTATATCTTTTCACGTTATAAAAATCATTATTCTTCGTTAAAGTTAATTGATACGTAGAAGTTTCAAAAACACTTTAACAATTTAATTTTAACCCTTACTTATTTACATTAAAAAAATATTATTATATTTAACAAACCCAATATATATAATTTGTTCTTCAAAAGTATATTTATTTATCTCTTTTTATTGTTTTTTTACTTTGAAAAATAGTATATTTATGTTTATTTATCTTAGAATCATTATAAATTACAAGAAATTCTTTCAGTTCTAAACAAGATAATTACATGTAAAAAAATCATATTTTTTTTATTGAACCAAATTACACATCTATACATTTGTAGGAAGGTATAATATAATTGTTTTATATTCTTTTTATTTTAGAAGAGAATCTTAAAAGTTATTTTAAGATTTCAACTAAAATTATTAAATATACATAAAAATATATTTTTATATGTATAATATATTTTTATATGTATAATATATCTTCTATTCAAATAATATTGTTAATTTTTTTTATGACTGTGCGAAGCGCGAATGAATTCATTAGTAATTATATAATATTAAAGTTTTTATAATTGATTATTGTCCTGGATCACACAAACAATTAATGAATAGTTTAAAAATTAATGAAAATTATTTTTGTAAAACTTTTTATATGAGAAATAAAATATCATAATCAATAATTATAAGGGTCACTTAGAAACCTCTCCCAACTTGTAACCCTAAGGCCCAATACAGTGAAATGATTTTCATATGACATACAATGTGAAACCCAAAAAAATGTACATTTTCCATGGTGATCATGGAAATTTACCCAATTTTAAGTTTTTATATTATTTGTTTCAAATTTTGTTTTTGTTTCTAGTTTCTTTATAATTTCTTTTTACTTGGTGTCCATTATCGATATTAAAGTTTTTGAAGCTCGACTAAATACAAACTTACGTTGAAAAGTTTCACATTCAGAGATAAAATACTCCCTAACAAAGGTTGTTTCATATATTCAATCGGACTCTGACCTCTAATTAAAAGTGAAGGAATACTTACTTAATTTCTCTATTCGTAACAGGATTGTTATGAGAGAAAAAAATCCCTCTCCTTCTGTACTAATGATAAAAGGTGAAAATTACTTTAATTAAGAAAAAATTATTAATGTAAAAATCAAAAATCAACCAAGGAGGTGTGAGACATTGAGAGAAGGCCGGAAGTTAGGAGTTCGGTGTCAAAGGACAAGAAAATCCTAAAAATATAAATAATTTAAAGATGAAACATCGTTAACGTCGTAAAAGCTACACGGTAAGGCGCATGACAACATGAGCCTTACAAGGCTCAAGCCGTCATGTGCCTTCTCTTTTAAAAAAGGCAGAGGATGATTTTTAAAAAATAATTGTTTACTTAATTAATCGTCTCATTATCTATTTAATCGTCTGATTATTTATCGTTTTGTTGTTGTGTTTTTTGTTTTATTTTTATTTTTGTATTTTCACTATTTAATGTCAATAAACGTGTAAATGATGCGGTCAACTTTAATAATTTTCGATATAGCTTAATAATATTCAAGATAAATATACGGACATGAATTTCTTTTTTAAAAAAAGAATTGCATATTATTATAGAGATTATCGCATGTCTCGATGCTATTGTTACTATTTATGTGTACACGTTCCACACATGATTGGTACGTGTGACGTTGTTCTTCAATGGTTGATAATTAATGTCCCACAAAATTAAATTTATACTTGTTAATTGTTATAATATTTCATAAGTGTTGAATGTTGAACTTTTATTGATTGAAAACATTATAACATACATATTATTGTGATTAAAATTTATCATCATTTTAACTTAGTGACATTTCATCCTACAGTAAAACGTAAATTATTATAACGCATAATTAATTTAGTATTAATTTAATATATTAATAATTATTTTAGAAGTATATTACTTACCGTCAAAAAATTCAATCGATAGTGAATTTTAAAAAGGGAAACTTTCACATATAGCCACTTAAAAATAATTAATTACTATCCATAGCTATAGTTTGATAATTACAATTTGTAGCTACATGTTATTTGGAGGAGAGAGGCAAGCGAGACTGGGAGAGAGAGGAGAGAGAGGAGAGAGAGAGGGGGAAAAGAGTGGGAGAAAGGTGAATTGTATATGTATATTGGTTAGATAATTGTATATTATACATATGTAATTGTATATATGGCAAGAGAGATTGGGAGAGGGAGGAGAGGGGCAAGCGAGACTGGAAGAGAGAGGGAGGAGAGGGGCAAGCGAGACTGGAAGAGAGAGGAGAGAGGGGAGTGAGATCGAGAGAGGCGAGCGAGATCGAGAGAGGCAAACGAGATAGGGCAGAGTGTTGGGTTATCCACATCGGAAGTGGATGGGGCTGGTGGTCAATTTATAAGTGTGAGGGAAAACCTCAACCTTTGAGCTAGCTTTTGGGTTGAGAAGGCCCAAGACCACCCAACATTGGTATCAGAGCCCAGGTTGTCAACAAGTCTCAGCCCACCGGGAGAAACTAGGTTGTCGCTCTCTCCAGCCCAAGGCCCGATGTGTGAAGGGGGAGATTGTTGGGTTATCCCACATCGGAAGTGGATGGGGCTGGTGGTCAATTTATAAGTGTGAGGGAAAGCCTCAACCTTTGAGCTAGCTTTTGGGTTGAGAAGGCCCAAGACCACCCAACACAGAGAGTGGGAGAGAGGTGAATTGTATATGTATATAATTGTATATAACTGTATATTATACATATATATTTATATAAATGGCTAGCGAGATTGGGAGAGGGAGGAGAGAGGCGAGCGAGAGAGGGCAGAGAGTGGGAGAGAGGTGAATGTTATATGTATATAGGCTAAAAAATAGTATATTATACATATTTATTTGTATATCCTGACGAATTATACATATACAAACATGACTAATTATACAAACTCAAAGTCAGCCCACGTAATTAATGTATAATGTTAGTCGCGAGTGGTAATTATAGCAAATTTATAGCTATAATGAGTAATTAAATAGTATAAATTTATTTATCTGCGTAATTTTCCCATTTTAAAATTCATTTTGATATGTATTTTATCGTCCTCTCATTCCTTAAATTTTGCATATAGCAACAGTTTAATACATGATCAATTCTTCTTCTCTTTTGTTTTAAACCATAGATATCCACATCCACAATATATATATATATATATATATATATATATATATATATGCACTAGTCTATGGTAATTAGTTTAAAATATTTAAAAGTCAACTTAGAAGAAAATGGGAACCTAGAGGAATCCCACTCATAAGTCTTATATCACTTTTGCTCTTTTATTTTTATTATTTAGTTTTTTATTTTTAATCTTTTAAGTTACTTTACTTGTAAACAAGGTGATTGATATATGTATGACTTTTTAAGCTTGATTAAATATTATTTTTAGGCTTAAATACTGGTGATTTGCATGTTAAAAGACTAACATTCTTCCATGTATTCATATCAACTTGATTGAAATTCCACGAATAGATATAAACTATCATCACATGATTGAGAGTTACACAAAATTTATTTGAATCGAATTTTAAGAATTCAAACTCGATTTTGATTATTTGTATGAGTTGGAGCAAGTTTAAATTGACGACTATCAATAGAAATAAAAGAATATTTTTTTCTTATTTTTACTGTACTAACCAAAATCCCAATACAAAATTGTTTTTATTAAATTTACTACATTATATTAGAAGTTACCTATAATTTATTTAATTAATTATCCTCTTGGTATATTAAAACAAAAAAAGTCGGTCATTAAATATTGAAATGAATTGCAATTCTAAAATAAACTATTTGCAATAATAAATCGAATAATTTCTGTTTTCTGACACCCCTGTCGTTTAATCAATATTTAATTAATTATCACTTAAAAATAATTTAATCTTCCCTTAATCATTAACCTTCCTGACATATATATACATAATATACAAATGATTCCTTCAAGACTTTGATTGGAAGAGACTTCTTCAATATTTACTGGAAATTTATACTTTAAAAAATAATTTATTTATCTTTTTCTAAGTTCAAGGAGAAATTTCTAGATAACCTTATTGGTTATAATTAAATTCACACATGTTTTAGTACTTAATTGTGAAAATTCAAATTTAAGTTTTTTGTAAAAAGTAAAAACTCGTTAATGAAAATTGTTTTAGAAATGATTTTCATAAGGGAAATATAAATGAGATTGATCAAAAGCTGGTGTACTATAGCTTCAATAAAATTATTTGCAAAGGAGAAATGATGAATATGATCACTCGAGGGTTCACGGTATTGAAATGTGCGACAATATAATTTTAATATTTCTTTTTTATATAGATTTAATTTTTTTTTAACGGAATAAATACATGTGGAGTTTTTTTAATTTAATAATGCGTGACAGCGAAATTTGATCTCAAAATTTTTCCGCCCGCTCTGATATTATATTCGTGATCGTAATATCTAAAAATAGGAAAGTTCAAGTTATTAGAGTGAAAACATACTGCTATTTATTTTAATCATATTCTCAACATATGAATAAGTAAACCTTGACAAAAAAAAACAATCCCTAAGTAGGACTTCTAAGTTGAATTTTGATTTAATCGAACCATAATGCGAGTGATAGATACACATTCAGATTGAGTATCACACAAACTTAAGATAAAATGATAAGTAATCCTTGTTAATTCTTAAGCATAATTTTCGATCAATTCAAATCATGAAAATGAAATCAGACTCAAATCCAAAATCAAACTTCCTTAACTATTTCAAATTAATCAAGCTCTAAAATAACATCGGTTAAAAAAAAGGCAATTACATACGTATTATATTAGTATAATAAATTAAAGAAAACAAAAGAGTCTATTCTAAGAAAACCTGCAATGTCAATAAATTAAACCATTTTTAAAACTTACTTAATACTCCCCTATAAACCAAGTTTTACCTCGATTTATGTGCCAAATACCAATAAGAAAGCAACACTTGTCTCTAGACAAAGGATACATAACATATTTATTAGGTCAAAGGAAGCTACAATTTTTTTATTTTTTTTTCTAATGATTGAATGTCACATTAGGATCAAAGAGTTGTTCAAGTATTTATTGAGCCTTCATTTTATACTTTTTTAATAAAAGTATTATTTTATTTTACCTTTGGGTTTTACTTTTTTTTTTGTAATTTTTTAAACTTGTGGGCTAATAAATTTTGTTCTTTGCCGACATAGAGGCATCTTTGAAGTTTGAAACTGAAATAAAATTAATGCAAGTTGTATGGAACAAGAGTGGCTAATTAATTAATGTGTTAGACTATATATAAATAGTCAACAATGGCTGGTCAATTTTTTTTAAAAATGTGTTGTGTGCGAAACGAAATTATAGTTGTTATATAATTTTGTAATAAAATAATTGATATTCATTCATTTTTAATAAAAATGTTTAATTGATTTGAGTCCTAAAATTTAGCAAAATGGAAAAAAATTAATCTAGAGCATTGCCTCATAAATGAATCGTATAAATCACAATGCACAAATTTAGTTTAATCAGCATTCGATGAATATTGAACACCAGAAAGTTAAAAAGATAATTGCTACACTTGAAATGTAATTTCTAAGTTTTGATCAATTTTTATTAGGGCAACTTTAACATATAGCAAATAAAAAAATTATATTTGTATGTTATAGCAAAGTTTACATAATTGCGCTACATAGCAAACATAGAAACTGTATAATTCGCTATACATATACAGTTGAAGCAAATTGTATAAAACGAAGTGTATAAAACGAGAAAGAGAAAGACACTTGGACAGATAACTGTATAAAAATGAAGTATATAAAACGAATTGTATGATTATAAGTGTATAGAACGATTATATACAATTTGAATTTGTATAAAATGAGAAAGAGAAAAAGACAAAAGAGACTTGGTAGGGAATATACAATTGAATCGAATTGTATAAAACGAGAAAGAGAGAAATTAGATAAAATTTGAAATTTGTATAAAACGAGAAAGAGAGAAAGGCAAAAGACACTGGGCAGGGGAGTATTTTTATTGTATAATTATAAGTGTATAGGACGAAAATATATGTACCTGCATGTGTATATACAATTTTCTCACGCTTTATACAAACAGAAACACAATTTATATATTTCGCTTCTGTTTGTATAAGTGAGAAAGGCGAGGGTGGCGAGCGAGATTTGGGAGAGTGGCGAGCAAGATCTCGAAGAGGGGAACAAAAATATATGTATTTATATAATTTTCTCTGCTTTATACAAATAGAAACAATTTTTATACACTTGTATTTGTATAAAAAGTGAGGAAGCGAGCGAGATATTGGAGGAGAGTGGGGATTGACAAATTTTGGCAAACGTTTGCTATGGAGCACAATTAAATCAAACCCTAGCTACTCCATTATTTTAGGTTATTAGTTTGCTATTATATATAATTATCCCTTTTTATTATAGAAAAAGACAAAATAAAAAAAGTATGTACTTTTTTAATAGAAAATAAACGTAATAGGTATAAACGTACGTATATAAGCTAATATACATGCAACCTATTTTAGGCAAAACAAAAAATAATAATTCACGTCTTGATGAATATTGGTTCATTTTCATGACTCTTTAAACATATTTGAGCATCAAAAGGAAAATGGAAAAAAAAATCAAGGGTTGAAAAAGAGACATTATGTTAAAAGGATCTAAGAGAAGAATTAAAATTATATTTACATAAATATATATGAATCTCAAACTAATTATAAATAACAATAATCATATATACGTCTTCATTCCATACAAGTTAGATTAATCGATTATATAAAAATAATCACATTCCTCCAATTTAATTCATCTCAAGAGTCTGTATTATAAGGATTTTATTATGAAATAATTTGTTAATAGCCCTCCCGTCTATATATATCATATCTTTTTTCCGTCTTATTAGGAGTTGAGATCATCAATATAAGCAAATCCATGAACATATAAATCTACACACATATACATTTAGTCGTATACATACTTGAAGTCGATCACTCTCATATTTATAATTATAGCCATTTATAGGGTCTACATCTCAAAGATTACTCATTGAAAAAAAATATGAAAAACATGAATTTATAAATCTTAACTTTTTTTTCTCAAAAAAGTACCTAATCAAGTGTAGGGGTTAGGCAACCTATTTCTATAACCTGTTTATTATGCGTAAAATTAAATTTAGATTCAGATCCCACTTATGATATTATTTGATCATCTTATGAGGCCCGAGGGTCTATAAAAAATAACCTGATCTCTATCTTTAAAAGGTCAGTGTAAAGCTATGTACACACCTAACACCACCATCCCAAACTGTACTAGATGAAATATACACTTGATACGTTATTGTCGTTGAATGTATATGTTTGTCATTTTTTAGAAGCTATATGTATACCTAAACAAGAATGACTTTTGTGAACCTTATTAATATGTCCCTTCATATATGTACATAATGCATGAATTTAATTCAATATATATATTCAGTCCACACTTGCATTTATTGAGTTTGGAGAAAAAAATATTAACGTGTAAGATGAAAGATTTGGGGCGGTGGCTTGTTAGAGGAAAAGTTGGTTTTGGTCAGCAAACATAAATAAATTAATTAAATGCAAAACCATACTTATTATATTATGTTAATTATGAGATTTTTTGTCTCTATAGTTCTTTCAACTCCCATGCAAATCCATGCAATGCATTCACGCATCATTTGTTTTTTCTATATATTAATAAATAAATAAATTATTTCTCGATATGTGTACTAAGAGACGATTGAATTCAAAATTTAAGATCAACAAATCGATAAGGACACTTCAACTTATCGATTATATCCATGAGTGGTGTAACTAAGTCAATAAGAAGATATTAAAAATAACATAATTTGATGGTTCAGATTCAATATTTTTGAACGTAGGCGTTCATAATTTAACATATATACAAGTGACGGACAGAGAGAAGGGTCCAAGTCACGTAGCAGCGACGACACTAAAATAATTTATTTTTATTTTTATTTTTATTTTTATTCATCAATCAAAAATCAAGACAAATCGATTTGTTGTCAAAATTATTATTCTACGTACGTTTAGCATTTACTATTTTTAACAGTTAGTAACAGTACTGAAAAATACAGATTCTACAGGTTATGGGAATTGACCAAAAATTTACAACACGTGGTCAATCCTGAAATTTGGCAGAACTACCTTAAAAGGAAGAAAAAATAAAATAAAATTATAATATCCTCCAATAGAATTACAATTTCTATGGGCTACTACTAAGGCTGGCTAAAGGACCGGTTTTTGGCCGGTCCGGTCCGGTTCCTGTCCGGTTCCCGTACCGGTTCGTCCGGTACCGGTTGAACCGGTAAGGAACCGGGTTTTTAGTGTACCGGACCGGTTCACGGACCGGTTCCCGGTTTTTTATCCGATTGAACCGGTTCGGTAAGAACCGGTTCCGGACCGGTCCGATCCGGTAAGGTCCGGTTTAGCCGGTTTTATTTTTTTTATTTTTTATTTTATTTTAAAGGTAAATATTATTTCAACCGTTGGGCCCTTCTAGCCGTTGGGCTGGGGCCCAAAAAGGTCAAATAACACCCCATCACTTTCTAACCCATTTACACTATAAATATACCAATTTTTTTCCATTTTAAATCACAAATTCACTACTTTCTAACCAATTTATACTATAAATAATTAAATATACGTCTACTTTTACGTAGACGTTTGGTACATTCGTTCCAACTTTCAACTTTAATTTTTTATTTATTTATTAATTAAGTTGTTTTATCTCTTTTATTATATTATTTTGCTTGTTTTTCTCATAATATTTAATTATTTTAAATTTTAACATGAATTCGAAAAGAAATAGTGGTAAAAGACCAATGTCGGAATATAATAATTTAATTTCAAACTTTAAATTCAATATAAACTTTAAACTTTAAATTCAATTTTAAACTTTAAATTCAATTTTAAACTTTCAAGTTTAAATTCAATTTCAAACTTTAAATTCAATATATAAAGTTTAAACTTTAAATTCAATTTCAAACTTTAAATTCAATTTCAAACTTTAAATTCAATATATAAAGTTTAACTTTAAATTCAATTTCAAACTTAAATTCAATATAAAACTTTACATTCAATTTGAAACTTTAAATTTAATATAAACTTTAAAGTATAAATTCAATTTCAAACTTATATAAACTTTAAAGTTTTCAATTGAAGTTTTAATATAAATATATAATATTTATATAATAATTAAAATAATTAAAATTTATAAAAAAAAAAAAAAAAAAAGTACCGGATGAACCGGTAAGACCCGGTTCCAAACCGGTTCCAAACCGGTTACTACCGGACCGGGCGGAACAGTTCGGTTTTCCGGTAAATTCGGTCCGGTAAAATCCGGTACCGGTAAGAAAATCCGGTAAGAAAAATCCGGTACCGGTACCGGTTCCAGTAAAACCGATCCTGTTGACCCGGTCCTGTCCGTTTGCCAGTCTTAGCTACTACTCACAGTTTATTTTTTTTATTATTTATATACTTTCATGAATTAAAATAAATTTTAATTATTAAATCACAAAAAGACACACATTTTACGCTGAAAAAATACCTAATTAGATTTAAATTTGTGAATAATTAATAGAGATTTTTAAACGCATAATCAAGTATATTTATTGTTTACCTTTTCTATTTTGATATACATAGATTATATAATCATTATACACAATTATACATAAACATTGGTTGATCAATAACAATAACAATGACACCGACATATCTAATAAATTTCATAAGTGAGGTAGAATCACACATATTATATCACTATTTCGTGAAAATCGAAAGGTTATTTTCAAAAGACTTTTGACTCAATACAAACACAAATACAAAGAAAAAATATAGCAAAATATAAAGAAACCGTGGAAAGTCTATAGAGAAAAAAAAAAGTAATAGTAATAACAACAAAATATCTAATGAAATTCCATAAATAAAGTTTAGAGAGGTAAAATTACGTACACAAATATTATTACTATCTCGTAAAAATAAACATATTACTTCTAAAAGACTTTCGGCTCAGATGCGCACATCCAAATACAAATACAAACAGTAAAGTATGTCGAAACATTGCAAAATCTACCAAAAAATTTGAAGAGCAACAATTACAGTGATAAAATATATAATAATGAACCAAATTAAATAAGTTGATATTAAAATACTAGGCCTATATTAAGACAAACCACCTCTAGTATTTATTTATTTTTTGTTATTTTTTTCTTGTGCTCTAACCAAAAACATTTGTTCTTTCACTTGGTAATCGAGCTTCCACACTTGACACTAGTAGACTTTATGGGAAAATGAGTATTTAATGGAACACAAAAAATGAAATTTCCTTTATATAATTAGTACAAGATCGTTATAGGTTTTCTAGCCCATCGAAGCCTACATAAAATTAAATAGAATAGAATAAACTTTCACCAAGAACACTAGAGAGGAAAAAGAATCCAATCAATATTTACACTCATCAAGTATGTACACATCAAATATAAAATTTGACATACCGTAAATGTTATACTTTGAGTTGATCAAAATTAAAATATACTATTAGCCCTTGAGTATGAACACTAATTATAAGATTCAAGATTACTTAAAAGAGATTTTGAATTGATCGAAATTAAAAAACATTATTAGCTATTGAAACTTGTACAAAGTTTAATTACAAATTTAACGCGCTGTAAATATAAACTTGTATCTAAATTTTGATATTGTTCAAATGAATTTGATTTTAAATATAACCTGCCACAAACATAAATTTGTATCGAGATTATAAACAAAGTAATTTTCTTTCTATACAATTTATCAAATAATTAATTAAACTCATAGTTACGATAAAACTCCTTTACATCCATTTTATTATTATGGTGGATAAAAACAGAAATGAGGAAACATTTTTTTCTCCTTGTACATTTCCCAAGATGAATACAAGTACAGAAAAATATAAAAAAAGGATTTACATTTGGCATATTTAATCAAACATTCAATCATCTATCTGTACAAGTTGGAATTAAAAATAAAAAAAACTTACCACTACAAGTTTGTACATAAAATAGCAATAATTAATTTACATAATAGAAGTAAAAATACAATATATAATTCTATTTTTGTCTTCTATTATGTTATTCTACATCATTGTCCTCTTCTTCCCTTTAGTAATTTAGTAATTAATTCCAACTAAACACAACTAATTACACTTAAATCAATCTTGTGTTATTGACTTACTTGCTACTTTCACTTAATCTTAATAATAAAATATTGTAATCACTTATTCCTAAAGAAGCTTTAGAAGATGCTTTTTATTTACTTTATTATTTGAATAATAGTTGGATCAACAACTCTCTGCCACTATAATTATATTCAGTACAGCCAGAAAGAAAGAAATTATGGTACAAAATATTTCAATTGATTAATTTTTAATTAATAAAAATTTCAATTATACCAAAAATGAGGTGATTAAAAATATATTATGATGAGATCATGTATTATATTTTGTTAATTGATGAAATGAAGGAGCGCAACAATCAAAATCTTGAATGATGGAGAATTTTTTTTACAAAGTAGGGACTTTATGAGTGTATATATATTATATATAATAAACATAAATCTAAGGTAAAAGTATAGTCATTCAAAATTAAAAATACATATTTGTGAAAAGTGCAAATAATATAAAAAAATAGATTAAAAGAAGATACTTGTGATTATCTGATTATGTTATTATAAACTATATTTATTTATAAGTATGAGATCATGATAATCGACGATATTACAAAAGATAAGTATACTCAAATTCACATGAATAGAATTATTTTCAAAAGCAAAAAAAGAAATATAATTAGTATATCTCTGATATATCATTATACATTATACACATATTTTATTATATGCTCATAATTTTATTTTAGTTGTATATATTTTGCTATATACTACTATTAATTACTTTGTGAAGAAGTAAACTCCAATTCTACTACCAAGTGCTATGAATCTTAAATATAAAGATTTTTTTTAAAAATAGTTTTTTTTTTTTCAAAACCTTTTATTTGCTTTAAATATTTTTCTTGTGGGTCCCAAATAGACCCCTTTAGATCTGTTTTCCTCATTACTCTTTCACAAAAATATAAATATAAAAAAAAATAGGCCAACCAAGACTTTTAAATTTTTATGTATAAATAATTCTTTAAGGAAAATAAAGGCCGCCACAAAGTGAGAAATAAAGAACAACTAAAATACTGTAAAAATAATTGAAAAGGGACTTTATTGCACTTTCTCCACGTTACATTTAATTAAAAAAAAATTGTTTTTGATTATTTTTTTTACCATGTTTAGAGAATTAGAGTATTAAACTTAAATTCGAATCTTCTAATTAATGATAAAGATATATTTATATAAATATTATTTTCAATTCGTCATAACACCGAAAATAACTCGTATGAATACATATATACATTTGTATCATTTATCTAACAATTTCTTTAAAAAACTTAGATCCATTCATTCATGTGACATCTTTATGAGTGGAGTTTTCTCATTTTAAAAATAAAATGATTCCATAAATACATAGTGAAGACAGAAAACATAGAGAAAAATATTTTATTTAATTAAAAAATTAGAAGAAGAAGAAAGAGAAGGGACTAAAGTGGGGAAAAAATGACAAAAACACAAAGGCTTTCCTATCTCTTTCCTCTAAACAAAACAAAAAATGAAATAAATAGCAACGAACAAGAAAATGAAATGCAATATTATTACTTTGTTTTAATGTGGAATAAAGTTAAAACGCAATTTCAATTTCCAAATAATATATTTCAATTATAACTTCAAGCTCAATTTTAAAATGATTTACTAAATTCATCGAGTTGTTTCAATTTCAAAAGATCAAAATGATCAGTTGTTACTAAATTTTTTTGTCAACTCTCTGCATTAAAATTTCTCAAATTCTTCTAGTTTTATAATTTTACAAGAATCAAAATAATTTCTATACTATGAAATTAGTATAAAATCCAATCGCGTTGAAATATTTCTTTTTTCATATCGATTTTCTCAAAAAGGAACAATTGAAATAGAGAATTATATTTTTTTTTTCCTTCAAATATTACTACTTCATGTTCAAAGACTTAATCTAAATTCACCTTTCTCATTGAATTATTTGAACAAGTGAAATTTACCTATTTTTACATTGAAATAACTTTTTAATTTGTATTTATAATAAAACAAATATGAGAATTACTAACGATAAAGACATGAACGAACTAGAATTTTGATGAATAACGAAGATTGATGTACACACTAGTACCACATACCTAAATTTGTGACATTTTGAAAATACTATATAGTTTTTTCATTAATTCCCATAACAAAATAAACATCAGCTAGTTTGACGTTTAAGGCCCGGCAACCACCCCCCTACTTCCCATACCCCATCTCACCCCACCACTTATTTTTTTAATTATTTTTTTGTCGTTCAATATCTGATATTCATATTAAAATCCGATTAAATTCATATTTATATCGAGATGTCCTACGTGGGTCCCACCACCTATTAACAAAAGGTCAAACACAACATTGTCCATATTATTTAACTTTCCTCCTATATTTTTCAATCTCACTTTCCTCATTTTCTCTTCCAATTCTCTCTTACATATTTTCTTTCCTTTCAAACAACAAAGTCATTTTCTTCTAATATTTTGTTACTACTTCCAAAAAATATTGTGTTCATTTTTTTCCCAAGAAAATTCCTACCCTTTTCCCCTCTTGATTATTTCTTGAATTTTAGCCTTTTTTTTTTTTCAAAATGGAAAAGGGTAATTTGTTCATAAATGATGATAACACTACCTATGAACATCTTCAAAATTGTTTCTTTAATTCCAATTTAGATAACAACAATTCTGATCCATTTGAATCAGCATTAAGTTCAATGGTATCTTCTCCTATTTCAATTCCTAGTAATAATAATAGTGGTAGTGATAATTTTGTATTAAGGGAATTAATTGGTAGACTAGGAAGTATTTGTAACAATAATAATAATAATAATAATAATAGTAGTAATAGTACTAATAATTCTTGTTATAGTACCCCTTTAAATTCTCCACCAAAATTGAATCTTTCTATGAGAGGAAATTTACCACCAACACAATTTACTACTGATCCTGGATTTGCTGAAAGAGCTGCTAGATTTTCTTGTTTTGCTACAAATTTAGAAAATGGACAAATTTCAACTAATCATTCCATCAAGATTCAAGATATCAATTTGGTTCAAAGAAATTCTGAATTTGGAGATTCAAGAGAAAATTCATCACTTTCTGAGCAAATAATTGGTCAAAATGATACTAATTCAAGAAAAAGAAAATCAATTTCCAAGGGAAAATCATCCAAGATTGTCAATGTAAGTACTCAGAGTTGATTTCTCAGTTAGTCACTCAAACACAGTGTGTTACTATGTCAGAAAGTTGACTTTCTGAGATAATAACTATTACTTGGGAAATTTATAGTACTAATAATAATATTATTATTATTTTTGTACTTAATTTTGCAGGAGAAAAATGAATCAAATGCCAAAAGAAGCAAGTCTGAGGAAAATGAAAATAAAGTAACAAAAAAAGAGGAAAATGCTGTTTCAGAAGAAAATAAAGATAACCAAAAGGCAACAGAACCACCAAAAGACTATATTCATGTGAGAGCTAGAAGGGGACAGGCCACAGATGCACATAGTCTAGCTGAAAGAGTATGTAACAACTTAGATTTTTGCTCGAATTCTTCAAAAATATCGTAATTTTTTGAGGATCTGATACAAGTGTGACAATGTTTTTCCCTAATATATATTGTTTATTTAACTTGACAGGTGAGAAGGGAGAAAATTAGTGAAAGAATGAAGCTTTTACAAGATCTTGTACCAGGGTGCAATAAGGTAATTTTTTAATTTTTGAAAAAAAACATATTATTTTGTTGATTTACTTAGTAAATTCATAATTTTAATATGTGAAATTGAATTTTTTTTTACTATAGGTAACTGGAAAAGCTGTGATGCTTGATGAGATTATTAACTATGTACAATCACTTCAACGTCAAGTTGAGGTAAATTATGATCGAATTTTCAGTAACACACTTAAATTTTACGGGAGTCCTATTAACCCTTTTAGACTATATTATTAAATCCTTAAATATACTTGTTTAATGTCATTTTTGTAGTTCCTTTCAATGAAATTAGCTACTGTGAATCCAAGAATGGACTTTAATATGGAAGCACTTCTTTCCAAGGATGTAAGTCAATTAAACTCCGTTACTCAGACTCTTCACAAATATTATCAAACTATTATTAGAGGATTCGACACGTACCTGACGATATTTATTTTTCCAGATGTTTCAATCTAGAGGATCATTGGGACATAACATGTATCAATCAGAAACATCAACACAAGGATTTACTTATGGATTTCAATCTCAACCAAACCAAAATTATCATAAAGGAACAGAGTTTCCTTTCCCAATTAACTCATTGAATCCTAATTTGATCAGAAATTCAAGTATGCAATTGCCTCCTCTAGATGGTTTTGTTGAGTCTGCCCCTCAGGTAATGAATCTAATAATTCTTCCAAGATATTGTCGTATTTATATCGGATCATCTAAATGTCGAGGATAAATCTAGGGTGATCCGAGCAGAATAGGAATTTATTAAAAAAATTGTAACATACTAAATGAAAGTTTAATTTGTTTATTTTTTAGGTCCCCACATTCTTTGAGGATGATCTTAATAGTGTTGTTCAAATGGGATTTGGCCAAAATCAGAACCAAAGTTTTCCGAGTGCAGCAGGTAACTTGTCTTATTGTACGATCTATTCTTTAAATGGCTTATCAGTATAAATATATGTTTTTATACTGTCAGTATACAAAAGATTAACTCGCTTAGAAAAAAACACCTATTGATTATTATTATACAAAATAATTTTAACAATTTTTTTCTTTGTTGAATGCAGCAGGCAATGTACCTAATTCTCAAATGAAAGTTGAACTATGACCGCAAAAAAAGCCTAAAAATTGATGAATTTATTTGAGGCCCTAAAATAAGAGAGGCTTTGTACATAAAGAGGGAAAATTCGCGATTAAGACCTATTCAGAGCAAATATCGCGATTCAAGAAGAAAGAAGAAATTAAAGAGATATTTTTTTCTCTTCAAAATTCTTGATCGATTAATTTGGCTGATTCTGATTATTGTTATTATTACTATTTCAATTATTTTTCTCTCCTTCATGTAATTCTTACTACAAAAATTGGAGAGGCAATTAAGCAAACTCTACCAAGATTTGCACTTTGTAAAATATTTTGTAGTCTCATTTAATTTGGTAAGAAATTGTGTTGGGAGGATGGATATGTACTTTGTTAAAAACATATTTTCTTAATTATCATTTTAATTTTATCACTAATTCATATATTCAACACAAAATTGTCATATTTCATTCCGTTTCCTCTTTATATTTTGTAACTCCGAAAATTCGCTCCTCTGCAATAATTTTTGAATTATGTAGAAAATATAAATTATATTAGACAAATCGAAATAACAAATAGACGAAAAAGGCATTGACTGAGAAAATTGTCTTTTTACTCTAAAATTATGCGCCAATTACGGAGAGCGTGTACTTGCACGTCTCTATTGTTTTATTTTTCATATATTTTATACACTTTATTATGTATAATAAATTGAACAAATTAATTGCAATTTACATTGAGGCTTAATTAAGAATAATATAATTCCAAATGATATAAATAACGATTACGAATAAATATATTTTTCAATTATAGCAATTAATTTTACTAAAAGTATTTGAAAATCAACATTGTTTTGTGTGTTTAAATAATTGGTGGGAAGGTTTATATATTAAGAACTAAAATTGTAAAATAAAAAGTAGTTATGCTACTTATGTTATATTATTTTAATTTATAATTGATAAATATATGTCATAATCATAAAAGTGGGGTCAAAATAAATTGAAAAAAAAAACCTTAATATAAGTAGCGTGAGTTGTGGAAAAGATGTAATTAGAAAACAGCTGTTAGTGGGGACAAAAACAAATTGTGTCTGATTAACTCCAGTTGTTTTGATTAAGAATTATGTCTTTTTAGTGTAATTCAGCTGGAATCCAAAGCCCCCTCTACTAATTAATCTCCTTAAATTTTACTTTCATACAATTTAATTTCACAATAATTCATAACAATAATATAGTCACCATAATCTTACTAGCAGAGTCTAGAAAGATTTTACTTTTATCTTATCAAGATAAGAGAAAATATTTTCAAAAGACTATAAACTCAAGTTAGCTAAAGAAATAGGGAGAGGATCGACGAAAAATTTATATAATTTGTATATTGTTAAAATAATTTGTTGTTCAGTGAAAATTCTAATTTCGTTTAAATATTATATATATATATAAATAATATATATATATAAGAAAGAATCAACATTGTAAAACCAGGTTGGCAATTGTGAAGTTGTGACTTGGCTAAGGAATCAGATGACTTCTATGAAATTCCCTTCTGCTTAAAGAAATAAATAATGGAAAAAACTAGATAATTAGTATATATATATATATATATATATATATATATTGCGAATTGTAGTTAGATAGATATGACATTTTCAAGGTTTTTGAAAGGATGAGAAATACACCGACTTTACTTTTACCTTTATAAGATAGGGAGATTGTTTCGAATAGAATCTCGGATTAAAAGAAAGAAAGAAATTGAAAAAGGATAGAATAAGCAGATAAAATAATATGATACAATATAAATAAAGCAACATATAATAATAATAATAATAATAATAATAATAATAAACACGAAGAAAGAAAGCTATTACTAAATAATAAACTAGCCCCACCTCTCCTACAAGCAGTGTGGATTCATATTCAAATATTAATAAATATTTAATAAATTTTTTAATATATATTTTTTGGCTCTACTAATATTTGGATCTTGAGTATAAAAAATTAGTACAAAGAGTGCTTCCTTTAATTTTATTCAAGGTGAATTTCAACTTTATAATTTTTACTTGAATAAATTTTTTTCAAAACAGACGGTGTCGTGTTTAAACTTCTAACTTCGCCTCAAGCCTTATATAAGAGGCGAATTCAAGATTTAAAGGTTTTGAGTGCACTAATATAAACATAGCTCAACTATAAGGTCTAAGCTAAACTTAAAATAAAATGTTTAAGTGGGATTCAAACCCTAGTCTTGAGGGTGATATCTCCACCTTCTACCAATTGACCAAGTGGTATTACTATGTTTTTTATGGGTGCACTATTGAATATATCTTACTTTCTACCAGTTTTTCAAAATAAATATACATATATACATATGATTTTTTTAAAAGTTACCGAATACACACATACCCTACGACATAGGATGGATCCGCCCCACCTTATACATTCCTATTTGAATTAAATCGACTCATACTCAAAAAAAAAGACAGGGAGGAATGGATAAGTAGAAAAAGCATAAAAGAATATAAAAGAAGTAGTGGAATTCAGATGTGTAGAAATGCTTTAATATTTTTTTCTCCATGAAAAGCTGTCACAAATTTACTAACATCTTATAAACACCAACAAAAATAAATCTTCATCCATATAACTTGTTTTTGGAGGCTGTTTCTAAAATCCATTTTTTTTATAAAACAAAAATCATTTGATTTAATATAAAATATGTAATAATGTTTTCCTTCTTTTGTAAATATTTAATCAATTTTATTATTTTCTTTTTAATTAGTAAATATGTACTATATATTTATTAATTATTTTTAGTTTAAACAGTTGGATGAACAATCAGTTAAGACGTTTATTTTATTTTTCAAACGCTTGAAAGATACTTCCGGAAAAGAAGATACATGAATCTTCCTTTATAATTAGTCCTCAATAAAGTCAATTTGGTTGGTGAAAATAAAAAGATTTCAGTTATTTGTTAAATCATCTTTGATCATACCAAACCTATTAAAATCATGATTTTTTTTTTTTTAAAAAAAAATTTACAAATTAAAAAAGAATGATGGATTTTGACTAGATGAATAGCTTTTTAATAATAGCATTTTCCATAATTAACTCCGGACATAACGAAAAATTAGGGTCCACAATGAAAGGGAAATATTTTGATTTTGATAGGGATTGATTGAATTAATTTTGTTATAATTGAATATTATTGATCAACCAATTGTTTTTTGAGATAAGGGCGGGGTGGGGGTGGGGGTTAAGAATGTGACATTTGCATACTAGCTAATATTGAGGCGTAGTCACGTGTAGTGAAAAGTGATTGATCGAATATCATTTATCAGAAAATTATACGAAATATATAAATTAAGTATCACTTTTTATTTGTATATATTAATTTTTGAATATTTTTAATAATTTTTTTGACTTTGCCATTGGACTATCATGCTAGAAAATGTTATTACTTATGCATTAATGCCACAAGTTCTAGTTATATTATTCATCATATAATAAATTTTATGCTATAATTATTATTTATCTCATAATAATTTACTTTATTTTAATTCCTGTATAACTATTATGCTAATTAAACAACTTGAAGCGTATGTTACTATATATCAAGGATTGTGATAGAGTAACAAATACTCTTCCTTCTTTTTTATCAGGTGTCTTGTATTGAAATTTCGATTGTAGAATCGTATTGTTAGAAAATGTTTTACATTCCAATATATAAAAATTTCGACGTTAATTCAAATAGAAACCTTGTATATATTAATAAGGGCTGTGAATTGTGATGGAGGAGTGTTAAATACTACATTTTCATCCTTACAGATATTACATAATCGAGTTTTGAGTATAAGGTAGATTATCTTTGTTAGAATGTGCTTTATACCTCTATAGAACTTTTCGATATAAAATTATATTTTGATCGAACCCTTAATATGAATATCGGATATAAATAGAAAAAAAAAATATATGCACTATACTTGGACTATTAAGTCCTTGTTGTGTGGTTGGAAGAGGGGTCCAATTACCAGGCTGTCAATATAATTTTCCCTATCATGCTGTATATATCATACCTTCCATTCACTTTATGTCTCTTTCTTTCAACTTAAGCAGCAAATTTATCATATGATAATTAAATAAATAAAATAAATTATTAAAAAGCAGGTTGTGATTGTGAAGATTGAATAACAAACTTCATCATTTTGCTTTCACCAACTATATCTTTTACATCCTCATTTAATTTCATCAAATCTATTGTAATCTTTAAAAGAATATCTCAAGATTTCTACTTAAAATATGTCTATATCAAGTATACATAGATTTGGATTATAGCAAAGTGATTTGCTTTATTGTCAAACTAATCTTGCTTAACATTATATTATTAAAGCACATTTTACTCCAATAAGACATTAATTAGTAGTACTACTTTTAACAATATCATTATTGAATTTGATTTTGTAAATCATGTTATAATCAAAGATCAAATAAGATAGGGGAATCTCAATAAATTAAATATTCTCATACCTACATCTTTTTCCTTTTTCATATAATTGAGAAAAATCGAGGGCCATTACACACATTTCGAAACTAGGTGGGAGTAATGGACCACTCTATATACCCTTCTCTACTTAAATACAATATTTTTTATAGTAGAAATAACGCCCGACACTTTCTGATAATGTAATTAAAATATAATCACTATCCTTGTGCATTTTGCTATGGAGTTTTACTAATGGAATATGAAACTTCTTGATATTAATTACGTAGTAATAGAAGTTTGCATGTTGCTTCAACGACGCTTTTTCACCCTCTCTTCGCTCTAGACAAGAGGGCGAGTGGATACGGAGAGGGAATTCAAAGTGTTTTGCTTGTAATAAATAAAAAAGATATTACTACTTTGCCTCTTTGTTGAATCGCCAATGCAAAAATGCACTGTGATTCTATGAATGATTTTGGGATCCCTATAGAAAATGCTTATTTTATATCTCGATTATACAAGAGCTTCAAAAAAAAAGAGTCTATTTGTGAATTTTAGCCGCTTTTGTGATTTGTCAATGGTAAGGTTTGAAACCATGACGTAGGCCTGACCCCTACATCACGCGCTACACTCTTACCGCTCAACCAAAGTCCAAGGGGCAAATGTCAATATACCTATATATTTGACTTCATTTAGATACATGATGCAACAAAAAATAGACAGTGGTTTATTTTTCCATTTTGGTAACTTGTTAATAATAAAAACATTGTAGCCACATAAAAACAGTCACTTTCTTTTGCAATTTATATTTATTTATTTTTGCAGAGAGTTGTTTCTCTCCATGGGCCAAATGAGATATTACTATTAACAAACAATTTTATCTATAATGGACCACAAAGACTTGCCCCATGTTACTGTTCCATTTCCCTTTCTTGTTTAAAATGGTAGGTTTCATCTATTAATGTCATTTTCCTCACCATTTGCCCCATTGATTTTTATTGATGGAGGTGCCTGTCCCTTTTTATAATAAAAGGATAAATTTATGTTATATACATACATATATCATCATGGTTTAGGATAATCATGAATGGTCTAAAAGAAATATATCAATAATAAAATCATTTAAATAATTTAATTGGCCGGACTTGTGTAGAGATACGATTTTGTTAGGTGATTTCATCTTATCTGTCTTGATGGGGCGAGGTGAAAACACAATTTATACTTATTGAAATATTCGATATGCATATAAGCTGATCTGATCTGAATGGTGTTGTGAAAGCAATTATGGGATCCACAACAATTCCATGGCTAATATATGGCTAGGGAATGAGAGTCTACATGGTATCTTTCCTATCCTTTGTATTTGAGTGAAAAAGAAGTGACTATGCAAAAAAGAGAGAGAAATGGTCCACAAGTAGGGAGAGTTACATGTCAGAGTAGACAATCCCACAAGCTACTTGTTTAATGGTCTCTATGATATGATAGACTACAATATCAACAAAGTTTTCCAAAGTACTAATGGACTGTCTGTTCTTGGCTTCCAAATATTATACAAAAAAATGCAATGGGCATACTAGTCTGAGCCACTTGAAGATTGCCCCCTATCCTCTTGACACCAAAACCAAGCAAATAAATGATCTAAGCTACTAGTAAACTTGGGATCTTTCAACTGTTCCTATTGTCTCTACTTCTAGGTCCCACCCTATCCAAATAATGCACATTCCAAATTTTTTAATAAAGAAAAACAATGGATACCTTCCACAAACCCCTCCACAACATATGATTTTCAGTGTTGTGTAGAAATAAATAAATAATATCACATATACCATCTTCCACATCCACATATAGTTTTCAATATTAGAAATATGGACTTGCCAAAAATGAATGGAGGGAAAGATTGACAGCATATAATTTACTATACCAATTCAAAACTGGGAAGATTATGTAAACACTTCAGATCTCACTTATCAGATTCCATTGTGGAAAACACATGTATAGAGAATGAAATGTACCTTTGTTGGATGACTCTTGAATCACACACTTGTATTAAGCCCACATTAGTAAGCAAGCAAGATCCTGTTGATACCTGAGACTCAGATAAAAAAAAAAGCATATCATTTTGTTTAATGAAATTGGAAGATATACGACGAATGGGATTCGAACCACTGGAAGCCTCACATAATTTTTGAACCACTGGACAAAAAAACCCAATCATTAGGCCTATTGATCAATAGAAGGAATTGGATACAAAAGATCTTGATAGATTAAGTTGTTCCTCTCACAATTGGTGAGACAATTCCTATCAATGAAATTTGAAGAGAAAAGCTACACCTTTCCAAAACTATGTAAACACACTATTATTGGTACATACAACAAACACCACCACCTTTACATCACATATTGTCTAGTCTATATGTTGCACCTATCATATCCAGAGAACCAAGAAGAGGGCTCTACTAGTTTTGACAAGTCTTCCTCCTCTTCTCTATTGTAAAATGACTCAAATTCTTCTCTGCTTAGCTGATCACCTCCATTAGTCATCATCTCCCTTGCATCATATGTGTTTGTTTCAGAATTATCAATGACTTCTGATCTTTCTTTAGGCAGACGGGATTCTTCGAGTAACTGATTCAAATTGTTGATCTCCTTTTCATGTTTTTTCTTCAGTTTATCAATCTGTTTGTAAGCTGTCTTAGCCTCGTGCTCTGCCTCAATAGCTCGTTTCTGCACAAGATTAGAACTTATCAGATAACTATGGCCAAACAATACATATCCAAAAGAAGGGGTAAATGTGCTTCAGGACAAACAAATAATGGCACTATAATCTCGTATATCATGAAAAGCAAAGTTCAAAATATTCGTCACCTAAAGTAATTCGACAACACAATTAATTGTTTAACACTAATAGCTCAAGCCAACATAGCCAGTTTCCACATCCAGTGGGTACTACACATTATCCACAGTCAATGGGTACAGACATTCTTCTATAGAAAAGAGTTTGTAGGAGATCACAACAGAAAATAATATCTATATTCAGATGAAAATGTCAGGCTATATATTGATTACAAATACTTGCTCGAGGTGAACTAGCACTAGAGGGATGAATGTCTAAACTAAGAGGAAGAGTGTCATTTGTTTCAGTAAGATTATAATAAGAGATGTTTCCTTGTTTCGAGAAGAAAGTGGAAGACAATAAGAACGGCTTCCTTGTTAAGAGAGCAAAGCAAGACGTGCCTGTATCTAACCTGGTTGCAGTGAGGTTAGTTCAAGCACTCCTCACAGTACTTGGTAAGATATTTTTATAGAAGATGTGTTAACTTATCTACATGACAAAGCCTTGTAATTGCAGGGATATATACACACAAAAGCATTTAAAATGCGAGACCCTCTATGTAGAATTGGAATTAGAAGTAAAAGAAGCTGGGATCATAGGTGGAAAGAGAGACATATAGGAACAATATAATGATCAAGGAGTAGCATCATAATGAGTCTTGACTGTAAAGGACTAGGAAAGCAAGCGTTGGTGTTGCAATGACTAGAAAATACATACTGATAGAATAAAGCAAAACTAGGAAAACAATTGATTCCAAAAAACTCACCTCAGCAGCTGTGATAGCTTCTTCGGCCTCTTTAAGCCGCACAAGCAATTCACCAGCTGCTTGTACAGCTTCGGCAGTATCTCTCAGTTGGGCCTGAAGCCCCTTATTTTCATCCCTATAATAGCGCCTCTCTTTTTCCCTTTCCACTTTTAGAGCTGAAATTTCAGCAGCAAGAGCATTGATAAATTTAGATTCAGCACCCCTCACTCCTGCCTTTGCAGCTGCTTTCTTGACATCCTCTATACCATCTTGGATCTTCCTATGCCTTATAAGCAATTGCATATGCTTCTCTTCAAGTTCAGCATACTGTTCAAGCATGCGTGCATGTCCCTGCATTGCCATCTGCATTGCTTCTTTCAGCTCTTCCGAGCACTTCTTCTCCAAATTCAGTTCTTGTTTATGCTTTTCAGCCATGCTGCGGCTAGCTTCTAAGTCTAACCTCAATTCCTCTACAAGAGACATCCATTTACTCTCTGTTTCGGACCATTGAATCCTCTCCTTTTCAAGTCTCTGTTCAGCACTCTCCTCAGTTGACTCTGGAATAGTGGATAAAGCCGAAGGCTCACTTGACTCACATGGATAAGCTAATTGCAGAGGAGAACTTCCTTTCTTGGATGGCTTCGGTGAAGAATCTACATAGAAGTGGAGCTGGCTTCTCAAATCCTGAATCTCCTCCATCAACACATCCCTCTCACCCAAGTCAAAAAAGTTTCGATACTGTTCCAGCTCATCTTGAACTCTTCTTAATTCAATTCTCGCACTTGAGATTTCTGGATGATTCTCATATTTCTCCTTCAGAAGCTGAAAATCATGAATTAGACATGTATAGCAAGATTAAGAATTGTACATATCAATAGACAACGTTCAAGTCAGACACATACCTTATGCTCGTGAGTGAGTGATAACAATTCATCCTCCATGAACTCCTCTGTTGGTAAAATTCCATCCATTAAGCTCTCAAGACGAACAATCTTATCCTCGCGTGTTTGGCCAATAATGGCATTGCATTCTCGCTCATGTTTGTACTGTTGAATCTGCCCATTGATTGCAATACATGTAAAATAGATGAAGGAAATAATGAATGTCGCAAGTTGCTCAATTGACCAACCAAAACCTACCAAGCGGTTGAGTTGCATGATCTCAGAAGTTTGCTTGGCACATATTTCTTCAAGTGCCATCTCCCTCCGTATTGCTCCTGCCAATACTTTTTCTACAGCCTGTAAAAATATTGCACAGAAATAAATACGACAGAGTACAAAAGCCAAACAATTCATAAACTCTTCAAACTTACTTTGGGTACTTGAATCTTGAACTTTTCGCAGGACTGTGATCCATCAGCGGGTACCAACTGTGATCCATCAGCAGGTACCAACTGTAATCCATCAGCAGGTACCAACTGCAATCCATCAGCATGTACCAACTGTGATTCATTGACACGAACCAATTGCATGTTTGAGCCATCATTGGCATATTTAAGCTCTTGCTGGGAATTCCTTTCCTTACATTTACTACACAAGAAAATTGACCCTCCTTCAAATGACCGATCATCTGTAACAATAGTTTGGACCCCAACATCTACTTTAGCAACTGGAATAATTGCTCTAATATCAGCAGGTTTGCAAGAAAATCTGAACGAGGACCGCCTCAAAGATGTACTCTGGCGATTACTTATAATTTCAAGTCCCCTATGTAGACTAGCAGCTAAATGTTCAGTCGATGTAAAACAACTTTTACTTCTCTGATTAGCTTGAGAGTCCAAACAAATACTGTTTGAAGGCTTTGCAAAGGAAAAATGTGGTTCATCCAGCTTACTCTCTCTAAGATCCTTCTGAGAAGCACTCAGCATTGATGATGTCCTTAGACTTTTTCTACTGCTATTAACTCTTGGTGAAACACTTGGAGTGGGAGACTTCAAAATAGGAGATATATCATTTGTAACTACACTAACGTCTCTACAGGCTGCATCACCCTCTGAACATTTAGAAGAGTTTGCAGGAGTTCTTTCATTGTAGCCTTCACATTGCTCTGAAGCTATTTCTTCTATTAGTTCCCCTTTTACTCCTTCATTGATCAAATTAATGGCCAGTGATGGCAAACAATCAATTTCAATGGGCTCTTGAGAAGAATCACTATCAAGCCTCTTCGACATGGATTTCTTCAAACCAGCCTCAACATTTTCTTCTTCGCAACTTTGGTGATTTGATTCTTCAGCCATCGAACAATTTTCCAAGTTCTGCAGCCCAGCACCATGAATAACTTTGTTTTCAGGTTGGACAACTTGTTCAGGTACCTCTTCCTCCATGGTGACGTCTGCATCCTCAGAACCTACCTCTCCCTTGCATGAGCTGTGCTTTTCCTCGTTACGTCCTTCAGAAGGACCAACCAAGAAACTCTTGGAAAGAGTTTTTCGCAAGATACTAACCTCTTTACTTCCTCCCGGCAGAAGACCTAATAGTTCAGCTTCCTCAACGATCTCCATTTCTGTGTCACCATCTTCATCTAGAGGAGGTAATGTCATTGGGCGATTGAGGCTAAATTTCAAAAGGTTTAAGCTTCTACGCGCATTCCACCCCGATGAATGATTTCCATTTTGATCTGCTTGAGATCCATTGGCCTTCACTCTTATCAGTTCATCCTGCAAAGAGAAAGGAAAAGAGGGCATTCATTTCACCAAGACTAACAAAAACAGTAATACGCCAGTTAATTATAAAGATAGATGCAAACAAAAATGGGTTTAGGTGTTTGCCTTTAACTGTCGTATTACTTCCCTCAAGACGTTTACATCATCTTGCATCTCCTCATTGACAACAGCCTTATTCTTGATTGCCTTTGCGCGCTGGGCAAATCTCAGGGTACTGAGAGTCTCGCTCTTACAACTGCATTATCAAGAAGAATAAAGGACTCCAAATCATCAACAATTACATATACAACAACAACACCATACCCAGTGTAATCCCACGAGTGGAGAACTTTAAGAATAATAAAAGATATTGAAATGTAAACGTTACAAGAATGAAATACAATTAAGGCAAATATGGTTCTGGTTCTACCTCTGAGCTGGAGAAATGGCACATATCATTGCAAGTTTTGCATTCCCACCAAGAGACTCCTGTAACAAAAATGTCAACTTGGAATCTCTATAGGGAATGTGCCGATGCTTTCCTGTTTGGGAAACTTCTGCTAGAATGTTTATCAAGTTCCTGCAGATCTCAAAAAGAAAAATAGTGTAATCAGAAGCGAAAGGTGAGAATAATTTCAAACTAAAGAAAAGAGAAAAAGATGACAAGGTTACAGATTTTACACCCTACGGATGACAAGAATTGAAATTCTGCAAAACTCTTGCAGAAAAAGGAAAAGCCTAAGCTTCACTTTGGCAAGAGATACGAAGGAGAAGAAGTGTTCCTTTAGTACACAAAATGGTCAGCCTAAGTCAATCCTTATAAATGATTTTAGTTATAGAAGAAAAACCAGTATAACCACCAGCCAGGCACACACATAGTAACACACAAATTTGAGATTTAACAAGATTTATGACATTTATTGGCAACCGTCTGACCTTAGTGTCAAGGAAATGAATTTCTCATGTACTCTCTCTCTCTAGTACATTCCCCGCCCACATTCATTCATAATATAAAGGTATATCTGACGCACTCAATTGGCAGACAGTACTATATAGCATGTCTTAAATGCCCAGATCCCAGGAAGCTGCCATTGGAGTTCTACTTTCCTTTATCAGATACTGTGTGAAGCACAGACTTTTCTAACAACTCATTTCATACCATTTAGAAAAAAAAACAGTTCAGGAAGAAAACAATGCGGGAAAAACATTCACACTGTTAGTTTCATATAATTATCATACACTATGCGTATGGCTTTCAATTGCAGATAAAAGAACTCTTTTTCCTGTCACGAGGTGTGCATGATCAAACCAGGAAAGCAAAAACTTTCAGAAAGAGAAAAGGATCCCTAGATGGATCAATGCAATGATAATGGTGCCAAGGCCAAGATTGCTGAATGAAGTAAAACTCGTTACATCTTAAAATGGACTAAGTTCCTCTCTTCTTCATCCAATTAGCTAATGAGAAATATGAAATGCATGTTTATGAGTAGATGACTAAACCACAGAGAATTTGTCCAACTTAAGAACATACCCCAGCTGTGACAGGGAGCGATTGATGTTCCCAGCTTCCTTCAGGCGCTCTCCAGCTGCACCAGTTAGCTTTTGCCTTTCTGATCCAGCAAGATCGACGAGATTTATCCTGCTCGTCTTTAGGCGGCTTAAACCATCGGCCATACTCTGAAAATAAAATTTAGAAGAGATCAACAGCAAACATTTTCAGATCTCATATACAAAGAATAACTGGGAAGGTAGCAAGTCTTTCCATGCACCCTCTCACAGCCCCTGGAATATGCAAAACTGCTATGTAAAACAAAAAATGACAAGAACAGACCATGCACAACTTGGTAGTTAGTATTTCTTATAGAGATCAGATTATTGTAATAAAGGGTGGTAAAAGGTCTATGGAATTATTATAGATCAGATGATAGTCATAAGGAATTACCTTGCAATGTGATTCAACAACACAAGTAAATACACTGTGAGAACGTGAACTCTCCGCATTTATACTAGTAGCGCCAGTTCTCCTGTTTGACAAGCCCTGTAATATTCATTGAGCAAGTTCTATTAGCTTTTCTTAATAAGTCAGGCCATCTTCAGGAGGCAGCTCCAATAATACAAGTAAAAGAAACAGAAGTAGAATGAAGATGAGAAAATTTGGCATTGATCTCAGATATTACTTGGTAAAAAACTGGCTTTACTTAATAAATGCACAGATTGATACCAGAGATTTTTTCACTGTTACTGGACAGGAATTTCGAAGAAGAGAGATGATGAAAAAGTAAAATATGTCCCCTCTATTTTCATGTGGAGCACAACATTGAAAAAGGAAAAAAAAAAGAGACACCAACAAACTGCAGCGAGGTTCAACAAAGCAAGGGCATTAAGTTAAGGGAAACTAAGACTCTTGCACTTCCTCCTTGAGGAAATCATAACAGTGAAAGAGAGTGGAGAAAATGAAGAAAATAAGATAAGATCAAGTTTCTTTCATTCAAATATATGGACATTTCACTATGTCTAAGGCAGTGAGAATATTTAGTCTCAACTTTCAATGTTGGGGAAGAGACCTCAACTTTCAATGGTGGGGAAGAGACCTCACAAACTGAGAATATTTACTGCACAGTAGTTATCATTTCTTGGTCTTTTATCACAATTAACCTAGATGTGAATGCAATATTCATCTGTCAAATACAATGTTATAAGAAAAGGTTGCAGTCTGAACCTTCACCAAGAGCTTTGTCACATCCTTCATGGTAGAAACACATTCCTCGGTCAAATTTTCGACATATACACCAGTTCTCACATCCTCCCTTAGCTGAAAAGTGAGCCAATTAAAATTTATTAATATAGCATTCTCAGATATTAGATAATGAATCAATATCGCTGTATGTTAGTTTTCTTCTACCTGGAGGTTTCGCTGACTAGGATCCAACAGATCAGTGATTTGTTCATTGTATATCTGCAAGTCATGAGTACTGAAGAACTTAGAAGAGTTATGTAAGGACCTTATTCACCATGCAAAGAATCATTCAAGTTGCCTACCTCAAGAAAAGAGCACCGACATTGATAGGCAAGCTGCTTGTCAGAATGTTTAACTTGTTCCTGCAGAGGAAATGAACTCACTAAGGTCATACAAATTTTATACAGCCTACAGCACAACTGAGAAAAGGTAACATACATATAAGAGAAGACACAACAGAATATTACCTCCTCAATTCGTTCAAAAAGTCGTTGAAAAACACGTGGTGTTAAGCCTTGTTGATCACTTGCCAAGTTTTCATCCAACAAGGCGTTGGCTGGTCCCCATATTGTATATGTCTTTCCACTACCAGTCTGATTAATCCAAGTCATATGAACCATTAAGGGGACATCATGTCAGCAAAATACTTTACAATAGAATCCTGCGCTTTATATTTAGCATATTGCAAAACATAAGGCTAAAATTACCTGCCCGTAAGCAAATACTGAGCTGTTAAACCCAGCGAGGCAATTTTCAACCAGAGGAGCTCCCACTAGCTGAAATATATCTAGCTGAAAGATCAAAACAAAGCAGAATCATTCACATTAGTTGATATCGTACTTCTATGCATACCTATCAAATTAAAAAACATTAAGTACAAAAATCAAAATCAACAAGGAAGAATAAAGCACACATCTTTTAAATTATAATGCAGTACTTAATCAAATTGATTTCATTTTACCTGTGTTGATTGGACATCAGCGATAGAGTCATATGTAAAACTGTGTCCGGATATTGACAAAGAATCATTAGAGACCTTTTGGGCAACAATTTCACCCTCTTCCTCATCCTTGGTTGGTGGCCTCATCCTCACTATAACCTAAAATCATGGCAGGATCACAAGTTCACAAATTATAGGACTTCACATACAGAATAGGTTAGAGCCAGAATTGAAACACGCGGATGGTAATAAACGGCAAGCAAAAGCATGATACCAGAAAGAAATGCATGTTTTTATCAATGAAAACAACTACCAAGCGTGAAAAATCTTATCTTCATCACATATTTAAAGTAAACTGATCTTACACGTCAAATGAGTTAGTTCTTTTGGGCTTCCATCATCAATTGAAAATCAGATTTTAGTGATAAAGCAACAACAGCACCAACATACACAGTATAGTCCTACAAGCAGGGTCTTATCCCTAACTCAGTTCAAAGGGAAAAAACACAACATTTACGGAACATATTAGCAGTATCAATAACAGGATAATCACACGAGACAACAAGTAATGAACAAAAAGTAAGAGTGACAAATACGGAAATATTAAAATGATAAAATTTTAGTTATAAAGCAATTAAGTCAAATTAGATTTTTCTTCAACAAATTCAAATTCACAAAAACTGCAATTCATAATTAAACTGAAAATTAAATAAATTTCATGGAATTTACTTTAACTCCAGAGTCGGAAGATCCAGCAGCAACAGCGCCAATCTCCGAACCACCGGATTCAACACTGAGCTTCCGCTTCAAGGGATTGGAATTAGGATGCCTAGGAGGTAACGGACTCTTCATCATCTTCATACCGGTAACAGACGGTGAAGAATTCAGATCTGAAGGAGGGGCATTCTCTTTAGACGGCTTGTTCTTCCGATATGGCGGTGGCGTCAGCCATTTCTGCCTCGCAGAGCTAGGGTTTGGACTCGACATTGCTTCTTGATTCTCCCTTAAGATTGTGCTTCTTGGTTGTACTGAATGCTTCATTGTTTGTACAGAAATGGTGGATTTTGGGGGTTAGGGTTAAGGAAGAAAGAAAAACTAGCCGTTAAGAAGTGATGAGATTTGAATTCAAATAGGGGAAAGAAGAAGAAGGGGTAAAAAGGTATATGAAACTATCTGAGCCGTTGATTTTGATCGAACGGTTCAAGTTGTTGGATTTGAACCGAAAATGAATATTTTTGAATGGTGGTTACATATAATATACCAGTATATACCCTGTTAAAAAAATCAATTAATAAACAGTCTCCTAAATATTAATTTATTGATAATTTCTAAAATTCAATTTATTATAAAATGATATCAATTTTTAAAAATTATACATTAGTTATACGATATGTTAGTACTATATAATTCTTACAAATAAATGATACTTTTATGAATTTATTTTCTAATAATCAATATTGAATAACACATTGAGCAGATGAAAATATACAAGAAAGGTATAATTATAACATTTAAGTTTTATTGCAATAAAGATTCATTAAGAAGATCGATAAAATCAATGAGGAAAAAAGTTCTTGCATGTGTATATATGAGTTACCAACATTTTAAAAAAATATATACTTTGTATTAAGAATTAAAAAATACTAGCCCAAATCTGCTAAACAAATAACTCACTAATATAAAATGCTTTAACTATCTTTTTTTTTAAAAAAAAGATACAACTAATTCTCTTTTTTCTTAACAAAGATTTGATCTATAGAGAACATTCATATTTTTATGACAAAATATAAAAATTTCTAGCCATTTAAAAAATATAAATCGTGGATAATTTGAAGTATATAAATATGAACGCAATAGAACGAAATAATAGTGGAGGTATTGGTTAGATTGAGAAGAATAACTTCCTTCTCTAATTATATATTCAAGTTTTTTTCGTCAATTATCTAATAATCTACCTTCTCTTAAAAAAAAAATTAAGATTATAAAAAAGAATTAGACAATTATCATTCCTTGAATAGATCAGGTACTAAATAATCGATTTCATCAATCATCTTTATCAACCAACTTCATTGCGTTGAACTTTTACTCTTTTTATTAACCTTATTCTTCTTATGATCAAGATAATGACCAATAAAAATTCAAAATCAAAATGCAATGGTTTTTATATTGCTAGTGTTGTTTCTTATTGTCTTTTTTCTTCTTCTTTTTTTCACTCGATGTCTGAAGTCCACATTAGAGCTCTGAATAAATTTGGATCGCGAATTGCACTGCCCATTCGAGAGTGGCGCTCCCAACAGGATTTTCTCCATACCGAAGGCTCGAACCCGAGACCCCTGATTAAGGGTGAAACATTCCACCAGTGCACCACAACCCATATTGGTGTGGTTTCTTATTGTCATACTTGCAATATTTTTCTATATTCTTCGCTCTCTTTGGATCATAATATTAATGCCTTCTGCCTTAATTTTTATTTTTTTTGTCGTGTATAACTATGCTTATATTAATTATGTACATATGTTTGAACAATATATCAAATAAGATATTAAAAATATATATAAAAATTTGATGCATACCATAAAACAAAGGAAGTAGTAATACTTTATACTTTGCCAAAAACCTAATTTTAAAAGTTAGAAAGTTTTCTTCTCTGACTAATTATTTTTCTATTAGTTATTTAGTTAGTTTACTTAGTTTGAATAGTATGAATCACCCCGTGTCCCAATGACAGATTCTTCCACATTAGTCATTACTCACCCGTCATGTAGTTGGTGTTCATCCTGAGCCAGGATCAAACTCTCCATAAGCTTCATATATAGTTACATTATTTATAGCTTTCTTGTTTGTAGACAAAGTAGATTTAGAATTATCTTTCATTTACAAGGCACAACTTGTATCAATGCGTTTCATATTCATCCGGAGTTTAATCCTAGAAGTACAATTAATATAGTCAATCCCACAAGCGTCTTTTCATTCTCATTGAATGATGGCAGGGGAGCAAATTCAACTAAAAAAAACTCACATGCATTGGGCATATGGATAATCAGACTCGAACTGTTGATCACTTTTATCAAGTCAAGGTGACACTCTATCACTGAGTTATATCCGATCATTCCTGCCCCATCGAGAAATAGAGCTGACTAATCCTAAGTCAAAGGGTCATATCAAGAACTCAACACCACTATTATTGAACAACTTGAAGCCGAATCTTTTTTTTGCACTATTACAAATATGAAAATAATGATCAAAATTAAAATCAATTGTCAATTGCTTCTATTAGAAATAGGATTGACTATCAATTTTGAAAAAATTGGAGTTACATCTCTTTTTCATTAAAGAGTTGTTATAACGTATTCACGCCCCTTTAAGATATATGTGACATTCAAATAGACACGCCTTCAACCTAATGACTTTAGACAACTTACGTTTAAAAATTCAATAGTTTATGAACTTCTACAAATTTTACATCAAATAGCTCACTTAGCTACATTAATTCTTCATCAATGCGAGAACTGAGATATCTAATATCGAAAATTGTTTTCAATGTAATAGTATTATTGGTATGCAAAAAAAGCGAACGGCAACGATTCTCCTCATCTACTGCAAGAAAAAAAAAAGTTCATTTTATGTGTCAGCTACAATTATTACACCTAAAGAAACAATATTTTGTCTTCTTGGCTAACTTTTATGTTTCTTTCACATTTTCCCCATACCTCTTTGTTTTGAATTGTGTGGTGATAATAATAGTGTTCACATTTCCAAATTGACTCTTGTGATGAAACAATATTTTTTTTTAAAAAAAAAAGCCTTTACACTTCAAGGAACAAATCAAATTAGAAATATTAGTCCAAAGTGTGACACTGGAAAGCGATTTAATGAAGGGAAAAAATAAATCATTTTATAAAGTACTAAGGCAATTTCGGACCTTTCAAACGATCGAATGAAAATAGTGATTATTTACGTATATAGTAATAATAATTTGCTCTAGGTTGAAGTGTACTAATCGCACATGTTAGTAAAAATCTCATGTTCAAGCATTATTGAATATGAAATTATTTTTGTTAAAAAACATTTTATTCATTGAATTGCATAAAATATTTATATGAAAATGACTGGAAAAAAAAGAAGACGTTTATTGAATTTATAAATCACGGATTCCAAGACCTGTTTTTGATTCCTCAGTTTTTGCTGTCATCCAATGTTATTTTGGACACTTTATTATATACTCTACTGTATTTTCTTTATTTGATCAGAGGATATATTGAGTATAAGAAAAAAAAAAAAAATTAAACTAAACATATATGTGTAAAATACTAAAAAACTATGATATAATTATTGAGCTTAATACTTTACATTAACTATGTAGTTTTAAGAAAAACACCTCAGCATCCCTATTAGTGCCTAACAAAAACTATTTGTTGATAACATATAAAATTATGTTATTATATAGTGGATATATTGCAATTATTTTATTTTCAATTATTACTGAAAGAATTGAAAATATAATATATAGTATATCAAGTTGCTGAATATGTCACCAAAGTAGTTCCAAGTATTAGGCCACAGATTATGCTAAGTTAATTCTACTTCATTGTTTGTCTGTTTGATTTTGACAATAATCAATTGAAAGAAGAGAAATAGGAGAATCATAATTAATTGTTTATGACAAGTAGATTAATTTTATAGTTAATATGATTGTAATGCTAACAAAAGTACTAAGACAACTAATATTAATTTATTAATTACTTATATAATTAAGTGTTGTGTACCTAAATATTGTGTATATGAAAGTCAATATAATAATGACCTAAGAGAAAAGCTTAAAGGGATAAAACAAATTCATATATCATCTAAAATTAATTAAAAATAAATAAATGACATTTGCAAATTGCCTTTTGTCCACAATTTGCACACTCAAAACTTTTAGTCATCCATAGCTACAAGGAGAAAAGCATTATTTTATCGTGATTCAATTTATATGATATCGTTTAAATAATTAATCTATAATTCATTGAAGAATAACAATGATATAATAGATGTGATGCTTCTCCTTTAATCACGGATCAAAGACAAACCTTAAATATAAAAATATTTTTTGAATGACAAAATACTAGTCAATATAATTCAAATTAATTCGACTTTAATACGTTTAATATACAGACAGACTATTTTGTCCTATTTTTTCACAAAATACGCAGCATCACGTACATGTTGCCACCACCCCTATTACGTGTCCAACAAAAAACTCCTATATATAATTCCCCCTTCTTCCTTTCTTCTTCATCAAAAACAAAAAATCCCCAATCTCCAATGGCAAAATCCACAAAAATTCTCTCATCAATCCTCATTCTCTTCTTCATTTTCAGTTTATTTTCTTCATCAAACGCATTAGGAGGAAAGCTCGGCGGAAGAACACAAATCAAAGACGTGAAAACAAATCAGGAAATTCAAGATCTAGGTAAGTACTGCGTCGAAGAACACAACAGAAATTTACGGATTAAAAATGGTGCTTTGAGTTCTTTATTGAGTTTTTCTCAAGTTGTTGAAGCAGAAAAACAAGTTGTTTCTGGTGTTAAATATTATCTAAAAATCTCAGCTATTGTTAAATCATCTAGTTCACCAAAATTGTTCGATGCTGTTGTTGTTGTTAAAGCTTGGGAGAAGAAGAAGGAATTGCTTACGTTTTCTCCTTCTCCTTCACCGGCTACAAAGTGAATTTCTTTCTGATGGTTGATAGTGGCTAAAAGTTAAAACTTCTACTTGTGCTAATGTTGTTAATCTAATTTTGAAGAACTTTAATTTGTAGCCTTGTTTATTTTATAACCCATTTTGAGTTCTCTTGTGTACTATGTGATGCAATAATCAATGAATGACATGTATTAGTATGTTGTTATAGATAAATTGTGGTTGTATTTTTACTATTTTTAGTTACTATATCAAGTCAGTTTATACACATCTCGATTAATTTTACGAAAAGTTTATACACATCTCGATTAATTTTACGAAATATTAATACGAAGGAGAAAGAATTTGAGTAGTACTTGTAAATAGAAAATCATAACAAACGAGATTATTATAGAGAGATTTCGTTTAGATTAACATTTAATTTTTTATCTATCAACAATCATGTTCCATTAATATTGCTCTTTCTTCAAAGCTAGGCCATAGAAAAGACCATATGAATTCTTAACAGTCGATTATTTTTATGTAATTTTGGCCAATAATCTATTTATTTCTTTGTTCAGGACAAAAACTAACACATATTCCAATCACCTAGATTTGTGCGACTACCAATAGGATTATCTTGTTTGCATCACTCACTTTTTCAATTAGTTAGACTAACTTGCACGCATCTTAATTTATTTTAATGATATTTTGTCACCTTTGATATTATCTAGTATCAAAAAGCATTTTTAACTCAACCATAGGAACGCAAAGCTCAATTTTTTTAAAAACAGAAGTTGCTAATAAATAGCAGGCTCAGTGTGGAGCCATTTTTTGACAAAATGCTTTCATTTACAATCTTTCAAACTATATAACCTCAAATCTCTCTTGAGCGTCTCCGCTCTTCAGGTAACGCCTAGTTTAGTGTTAACATCCTTGTACGAAACAAAAAGTCATGTTCTCTCCTCCTTCCCACATTTAACACGCGTCATTCTCAGTCACTTTGAAGTGCTGAGGATGCTGGCCGGAGCAATATAGATTCCACATCTTAAAATAAGAACGCTCTAGATTCCTCACCTGAAAATGCAAGGAGATGGAATGAGCATTCCATGGTTCATTCAATTTTTGTTGCTCGTACTCTTCAAAAATACCTTATTTTTAAAGGATTCAACGCATTATTAGAGATGAGTTCGAGCAACATAGCAAGAAGGTCGTTCAGTAAACTAAAACTGCTGTGTTAGTTTACTCACCCAGCGCGCTGTATCAAATAAAGGGCAGCTCATTCGCACAGCCTTGAGTCTATTGGTGAGATCTTGGAGCTTTGGGCGATTTAGTGCCAATGACACCGCCTTCTCCTCATACTCCTCCATACTGCAAAATGTGAAGTTCAGTGAACCAAAAAGGACAATTCTTCTCTCTGTTCTGCGTACAGCCCTCCCAGACCGCATTTAGTGAAATTATACTGAATATGTTGTTGTTCTCGTTGTTGGTCATAAAAGTATAGAACACATACCTGCTGACAATCATCTCATCCCCAAGTCCTGTAGCTAAACACAGGGAGCCAGCAACTCTAGTAGCCATTTTCTCAAGGGGAAGAGTTATCATTGGTAGACCAGCCCAAAGAACATCTGTTCCTGTGGTATGTGCATTGTACAGTGGCCTACAAATCACCCAAAAAAACAAAAAACAAATTCAAGAACATGAGATGAATGAAACTAGATTGTTGAAAGACAAGACGCGGAACATTCTTAATCTTCTTACGTATCCAAGAAAAGATCAGCCAAGGAGCAACGCTTGATGTGCTCTTGTTTCATTGCAAAATCTGTAAAACCAATTTGGTTTTGTTGCAGACCTTGTGCAGCAGCATCTGTAACAAGTGAGCTGAATTAGGAGAGACTCTTACATAAACCAATAAACAGATATTCCCTTACATGCGCGGAGCCTCTTCTCCCCTGCAGCTGGAAATGTAAGAAGCCAAAGAACACTGTTTGGTACACGCTTAAGGATATTGCACCTGCACATACTAGACCAATTCAACAAGTTTTATCATAGCAAGTGCTTGTGATGGTTACAGTTAACCAAATTTAAATAATTCCAAGTAACTACCATGTAGTAAAAATCTCAGGATCCATCTTGTTAAGCTGGTTAAAACATGCAAATATGAATTTATCCTCAGGCAGTCCATAATCAGAACGTGTCGGTTGGCTGTTTGAATCTAGCACATTGCGGTTTTTCTACAGAAAAACACTCATCAAACATACATATAAATTGATTCATTGATAAATTTTGTGAAGTCAGATTTGATATAAAGCTCAGAAACAGCAAGGAAAGCTTGCTTATAATCATTGACAAAATAGCAATGAGGGAGATGTACAAGCTTCTCTGAGTAAAAATGTGCATACTTCATTGGTGAAACAAACTGCATACAAGGAAATTACACTCAAAAGGACCCGATAGAAAGCAAATGTATAATATCAAGGGTGTCACAAGAAAATTACTTCATCTGTAATCAAATAATCAATGTATGTTGCCCCCGTGGTTCCAGGGAACCCCATGTACAGAACCTGGATTGGAGCTGGCTGCATCGCAAATATCTCACTTCTTTCACCCTGCAACACATCATTCCGAAGTAAAAAATAATAACATTAGATAAACAAAGTCGTTCAGAAAACAATGGTATAACCATTAGATGAAGTTCAACCTGTACCTCGGTATAACCATTAAGATCGATAAGTATTTGTATTCGATCCTCATGAATCATCCTTGCTGTTAAATCAAATGTCAAGGATGACACATCAATAAAATGCTCCGCTTCATACTGGATGCGTATCCCCCACTCTGTACTGTCATTTGGACTTAGAGCATAGCAGAACACCTAGGAAAAGTACTTGCAGATTTAGCATGAACAAGAACAGACTGCCAACAGTGGTGCTAAACATCGAAAAAAAAGGAAGAAATTGTCCAGACCTCAACATTCTCTCTGTCATGCATCCCAAAAACTGAACCCATCAGATGTGATACTGGGTGGTTACCGAAATCACTGCTCACATATCTAGACACGTTAAGACATACTATCAGCAGGAAATATTCTACGGATCGCATGTCAGATATGGCTGTAGCAATTTCTGATATGCCACTTTTGGGCATCCATGCTATAGCCTAGACTACAAATAGATGAGCTTTAGCTTATTTACAGCGAGTTTAGTCTTTGGATGAATGATGAATTGAGTCAGCTCTTGAGAGAGTTGGAGCTATGGACTTTGTTGCTAAACAATGTTGCGAGGATTGCTTGCTTGAGAATTTCATCTTCTCGAGGGTTATCTAAGAGATTAGTTTCTCATTGGATTCCTTAATTGTGGATTATGACTAATCAAGAGCCTTAGTTCACAATTAATTCGATTAAATGTCTATCTATCTGTCATATATTATTGTTCTTAGATTTAAGGTTTCCTCTCCATTTTCCGCATTGCATTAGAGTAGTGTAGAGGAACTCACCCAATCCTCAGTCTGCCGTTCCTGTCACCTCCCTTTATTGGCAGCGGTGGTGGATGAGTGAAAGGAGAAAGTGAGTAGCGAGACGCTAGCAAAGTGCTGGATTGGGCATGCTTGCGACTGTACAAACAAAAGAAACAGTAGGTATCAACCTCATATCAATATATTCTTGTGATCGATCCAATCTAGAAGTCCTCACCTGATATCTAGAGCAAGCATTGGATCAAGAGGGTACGCAATTGCTTGGAAAGGCTGAAAGCTTGGGATAATGGACATCTAAAGAGGTATGTGATAAGGCCCAATAAAGGAAAATATAGTACAGTATTATACTGATGAAAAGCAAAGCAATCGTGTAAATTGTAATGGCCAGAAAGTAGCAGTAAAACCTCAATCTGTCTTCTTAATATTTCTTCAACTTCAATAAACATCTCCTCTCGTTTGTCCCAATCACAGACACACTGCATACCGTGAGATGAAACAAATCATACGACCTTGTGCACAAGATGCACACGCAAATTATCCTTGCATCATTAACTGCTTAACATTTTGGCAACGGACTGGTAAATAACACTAGGAAAATAAGAAAACACTAACAAAGAAGCTTATGACCAGAATGAAGCAAACGGAGAATGACATGAATTCTAAATGAAACTGCAGAAGTACCTATAATGGAGTGAACGCACCTGTAATGAGTAGAAAAGATTACAGGCTGCTCGGGAGAAGTGAGGATGTAGCATCAAAGCTTGTCTATAGCTTCTTATAGCTGCTTCAAAGTTGTCTCTACACGAAAAGCAAAGCATTACGAACAAGTAGAATGAACAGGTAGGAACATATATCAAATTCCTAATTCAAATTGAAATGTAACTCGATAAGCTGTATTGACAGAACAAAACCACAACCTATAACTTCCGAAGCTTGTCAACCTTAAAGACAGTACCTCATCATGTAAGCTGAAGCCAACGACTCATGAGCGTCTGCCCTGGTTGGACTAATGGCAATAGCTCGTGTGTAGTCTTGTATAGCTTCATTAACTTTACCACTCTGTACGTATATAGTACCCCGATGGACCAGTCCATTTGTTGCCATGGGGTTAATTCTGAGCACCTCATTACAGCATGATATGGCTAGTCTGTAGTTCCCCTGAAAGTTACATCAAAAAAGAAGAACCAGATACAGAAATGGCACTAGTGATCGTAAATAAAATAATCCCTACTGCCTGTCTTAAAAATTTGTACAAAACAGATTTTTACTGATTTGCAAAAGAAGCATTCTTGGGTAGTAGTAACTAAATATTTACCTGTTGCGTGTATAATACGGCGAGATTTATATAAGGAACTGAGATCCCTGTTGTTACAGCTAAATTTGAGTTATAACATTGTGCATCGCCACTCATCATGTTCCTAGACAACAGGAATAGTAACTCTTGAAAATTGCTAGTTAAGAAGAAAATCATTGCGATTACGCAAAGTCTTACCGCTCCATGTAAGTGTTTCCCAGATCGGACAGTATTTGCGGATGGTCAGGTTGAAAAGAGATGCAATGCTGCATGCATTCATCAGAAAGGCATAAGTACTCTCTGTATCAATTTATGTGACACTTTTCACTTTTCGAGCTTCAAACTATGTGAACTTTGACAGCATTCAGCATCACGGGCAATAGCTCTCCTGTAATTACGTATTTCCATTTCCAGGTTTCCTTGTTCATGGTATACAAGACCCAAGAGGACTGCAGAGATAACACAAGAGGTGAGAATTGCTCGAGACCATATAAAGAGTCCAATTTCCTTTCTCGCAGAGGATATGGTACTCGACATGGTGAAAATGAAGTCTCACCAAAAGTCATTGCATAGTCTGGTTGCGCTTTCAGTACATGCTGGTAACACACTATGGCCTTCTGGGGCATTCCTAAATCCTGGAAAATGCAAAGAAGATGCTTATCATGTATTTCTTCACATCCCTTTTGTCGAAAAAATACAATTATATTTTACATTTCATTTTTACTTATTTATATTTTAAGTTCTGTTAGTGAAAATATTATCTTCGTCACTACTTATAGCCTTTTGACCTTATGGACACAATACAAGAGGGCTTACCCCGTATATATTTCCCATGCACAGATAAGCAGCAGAGAAATTTGGTTTTAATCTGACTGGTTCCTGGAGAAGAATGAACCATAAAAAAGAGGGCATTAATAATAATACATGATTGGTCTAATAACAAAGACAACCTCAACGGACAACTAAACACCGCAACTTTGAAAATGAACATCTAAACAACTTAACTTGGTTTAAGTTGGACCTATAAACACCCCAACTTAGAGAATGCACATCTCGGAAAATGTGTTTAAACCAAAGTTAAAATGTGTAAATGTGCATTTTCAAAGTTGTCATTTGAGGCCAAGTGGAAGTGTTTATATATGTAAATGTAAAAGATAATCAGAGTGAACTAAAATATATACACAACTAAGTAAAAGTTAGATTATTCATACCTTGTAGTCCTTTAAGGCCTTGATAAGATCAGTTCTCTCCATAAGGGACAAAAAGATTAGATATGCATGCAATGTGTAATGGTACTGTATATAAATATTAAAAGACAAAATACAAAAAGAAACTCAAACGACAGAGAAGCCAGAAAGACCATAGTTAATTAAATAAGAACTGAAAAGTTTCTTAACAAAAAAGTGCAATGCTGGCCCAGATAGTAGTAAAAATGTTAAGCGTCTTATTGATTATGTGTATGTTCGAGTCATACATTATTTTATAAGTTCTGAATAATAATTTGTATCACTAACTTTTTTGAAAAAAAGACTTTTGTCAATATAAGATCAACCATCCCATGTCATTTTTCATCTTTGAGCAATTCAACATATTTGTTTCACCATGTAGCTTCTTACAACTCCAGGCCTTGTTTTCGAAAAAACACATTCATTACTATCAATATCTGCTGAAAACAATAGGAATGTTTCCCGTGGTCGATTTGGGCTTAAAATTTGCTACTGGAAAAGCAAAAGATAAACAATATTGGCTAGCCAAACCTAGGTTTGGAATAGACAACATTGGATGATGCCTACTGCCGCAGAATAGAGCAATATTTAGACAAAAAAATGAAGGAAACAAACACAATGTGTTGATATAGTAGGGGCATTGGATGCCTGCATTAATTCAATAGAAAATGTCAAAGACAAGTTGATGAATAAAGAGGCACAACAATGACTCCTTACATTTCATTGACCACCAAAATGTTTGAACTTAACAGTTATACATCACCCCTCTCCCTCCAGTCTCTCTCTCTCACTCTTGTGCATTTTCACATTCAAGCCAAACAACACACTGGGTGAGTCTCGTCTCGAGTCTTGACATTTGCTTGCACTTGAGTCTTGAGCAACTAATGAACTTTCATCGAGAGTTTCCAGTACCACGAACAAGTAATATGCTCAAGACTTGAGACTTGAATCACATTTCAACAAACACCTAAATGCAGTAATTTATATACTTCTATATAAATGGGAATTTATGTTCTCTTCCTTCCCTACTACATCTAGCGGTCAAAAGGAAATTCTGAGTCATTCTCGGTCACTTTGAAGGGCTGAGGATGCTGGCCAGAGCAATAGAGATTCCACGTCTTAAAGTAAAATTGTTCCAGATTCCTCACCTGAAAATGCAAAGGGAGAAAGAATGAGTTTACCATGTCCACTCAAAGCACTAGAATCAACAAGGTCGTTCAGTAAAGTAAATCTGATGTGTTTAATTACTCACCCAATGTGTTGTATCAAATAAAGGGCAGGTCATTCGCACAGCCTTGAGTCTATCGGAGAGATATCACCAACTGCACGATCCACAATAATAATTCAGTTGCCCTTGACAGATATCTCCAACTGCTCGATCCTTTTGGCTAGATCATGCTTTCCACAATTCTTCAATCCATCTGTCACCATGTCAAAGCTTCGTGACATAGGCAACAAATTTAACTCGGTCATTTCAACTAAATAATTAGATGCCTCTACAAATCTACCTCCACGAGAGCACATCTTTATCAACATGGTATAAAGAGGTCGATTTGGTGGGTGCCCTTTCAGCTTCATATCACTGAAAAAGCTAAATGCATCATCAAACTGTCCTCTCCGGAAGGAAGCTTTTAGAATTGGAGCATATAAACTGGGAAATGGCCGGTGTCCAGCTTCAATTGACCTATGAAGAATCTGAAATGCCTCATCAATCCTACCAGCCTTTGATGCAGCAGTTATGACAACCTTATAAGTCTCAATATCAGGACAAAGCCCCAATCTACAAACATCATTGAAAAGGTCAATGCAAAAGTCGATTTCCCCAGTTTTACATATAGCCTCTGCCAAAGAATTGAATGTTCCAACATCTGGCACAAACCCCTCTTTTGTCATTTTTCTCACCAATCCTTTAGCTGATTCTAGATATCCAGCACTGAGCAACCCATCAATTAGCAGGTCCCTCCCACGTACAGGAGGATTGAAGCCCTTTCGACTCATTTCCTCCAAGAACTCTTGTGCCTCTCTCATCTTCCCGGCAGAACACCAGCCATTTACAAGAATAGAATATGTCAGCTTATCTGGAACAGTACCTTTTCGTATCATCCTCCGAATCAATGCATAGGCCCCTTGGAAATTCTTGACCTCACAGAGTGCGAAAAGCATAGCATTGTATACTTCAGTAGTTTGAGAACAGCCGAAGTTCTTGAGCCGATTGAAGAGCTCGACAGCCTGATCAATGAGACCACGCTTCCCATAGTGTTCAATGATGAATGAAACAATGGACGGTGAGATAGGAATATTTTGGGCTTTCATCTGCTGGACTACTTTCCACATTGTCTCCCAGTGGGCAGTCCGGGCTAGGGTCTTAAGAAGTTCTTCAAACTCTACGGTAGTTGGATCATACTGAGGGTGTTGAGTCCGAGCCCAGTTAAAGAAACGAAAAGATTCAATACCATGTTGGCAACAACTTCGAAGCACACGGTACACCAGTTCAGAGTTGACAATTCTTGAAATATGCATCTTGTTAAGAGTCCGCTCCAGGTAAATATCCCGTCGTACAATGTTAGATACATGATGAATTGTTGCAAAGTAATCATCATTAGGCACACTTCTGCCACAACTACCTTTACCGCTGAAAGGATTGCTACACTGGTCGATGGAAGGTGCTATAGTTTTAATACATCTAAAAATGCTGGTGTTGTTAGTAAATGTAGTCGAATACAAAGTCCTTTGAAGAAAGATTCTGGCAAACGTTGAAAACATTCCTGAGTAGCAAATTGGTTCAAATCCAATTGAGGTAAACTAACTCAACTATTTGGAATTCCAGCTGAATCAACTACACTAAAGTACATAGAATGCAGCTATATCAACACTCGAGTCCTACAAATTACATTGAAAATTCAGCAAAATCCTTCAAACGAAATTTCAAAAAAATGCACAAAATACATAAAAATCTACTCGTACGAGTGTTTACACCAAACCAATTAAATGAATGTCAGCTACTTTCATAGTTGCATATAAACTTCCAAAACAAATAACAATAGTTTATTAATTCATATTTTCACTTTATAGTTGAGTTGGTTTTGTGTAAACAACCGGTGTGAGAGTAAGTACTCACCACAAAACTCCATGAAGTCCAAAAAAACAAATAAAGTTGCAATTTTTATTCATACAACTAATCAGATAAACTTAAAACTAAGCACCAAAAACAAGACAGCTCTACTGAGCTCAAATAAACAGAGGAATGAAGAGCAAGTTTTTGCATAACTCACTGGTAGAATTCATAACAGACAACAAAAATCGAAGAGCTGCAGCTTATATACTCCAGAAATTACCACGAAGAAGTGGACTTTAATTATGGTTTTGATCTTCTTAGGATCCAATATTGGAGTTCAATCCATAGATCATATTGTTTGATTTAGAAGTATACCTTCAGCGGCTACTTTCTTACGCAAGAATGTGGTTATGGTATTCAGTATTCAACCAACGGCAAAACAAGTAGGTGTATCTCATCAGAAAATTTCTTAAAATATGAAAAATTACAGATTTGATTCAGTGAGGAATTTTGACAAACACTTGGGGGGGGCTAAAATTCATATATTGGGCAAACAACTGGGGGGCTAAAGCTCATTTAGAGCGCAAGAGCTAAAATAAATTGCAAACAAGAAACGAGAACCCATAATTGTACAGAAGCCTAGAGGAGTAAGGTACTCACCCGTACAATTCGTGCAGAAGCTTCAATAGAGGTTCTATCGAGTTGCTACAACTGTAGACATCAAAATCAATGTGCAAAGAAAGATTCTCCCTCTGTTCGATTTTATATGTCACTTTTTTTAAATTTAAAAAATAATAATCAAAGAGAGTTCCGTTGCTAAGATTTGTGAAAAATATCTATTAATCCATAATTGATGGCACATTATAATAGTTCTTTCCAACTTCCAACCAAAAGACATTTTATTTCTTAAAATTTATCGATACTTTATAGCGTTTTTATACTTTTTTTTCTTTGGCCAAACCCAACAAGTAATAGAGCAATATTTAGACAAGAGAGAAACAAAGACAGATGTGTTGATTTACTAGGGTCATTGTATGCCTGCATAAACTACTCAACTGAAAATGTCAAAACACAAGTTTATGACTCCTTACATTTCATTCACCACCCTTCTCCCTTCGGTCTCTCTCTCTCACTCTTGTGCATTTTCACATTCAAGCCAAAACAAGACACTGGGTGAGTCTTGACATTTGCTTGCACTTGAGCAACTGATGAACTTTCATCGAGAGTTTCCAGTGCCACGAATGGGCAATATGCTCAACACTTGAATCACATTTAAACAAAAACCTAAATTCAGTAATATATATACTTCTATATAAAAATATAGGAGGAATTTATGTTCTCTTGTTTTATTTACAACCATGTTCCCTACTACATCTAGCGGTCAAAAGGAAATTCTGAGTCATTCTCGGTCACTTTGAAGGGCTGAGGATGCTGGCCGGAGCAATACAGATTCCACATCTTAAAGTAAGAACGTTCCAGATTCCTCACCTGAAAATGCAAAGGAGAAACAATGAGTTTACCACGTCCACTCAAAATTCTAGAATCAACAAGGTCGTGCAGGTAAAGTAAATCTTACTCACCCAACGTGTTGTATCAAATAAAGGGCAACTCATTCGTACAGCCTTGAGTCTATTGGTGAGATCTTGGAGCTTTGGACGATTTAGTGCCAGTGACACCGCCTTCTCCTCATATTCCTTCATACTGCAAAATGCAAAGTAAACCAAAAAAGGAATAGAATTAAGGAAAGAAAAAGTAAAAAGGACAACTCTCATTTGTGTTGCAACATCTAAGTCAATATAATGATATCGTCATTAAGTACTTGTCCTTGAGTCGAGGTACTATCGGTCATACACTGTACCCTTCCCAGCAATTAAATCAAGTATACAACACATACCTGCTGACAATCATCTCATCACCAAGTCCTGTCGCCAAACACAGAGAGCCAGCAACTCTAGTAGCCATCTTCTCAAGGGGAAGGGTTATCATTGGTAGACCAGCCCAAAGAACATCTGTTCCTGTGGTATGTGCATTGCACAGTGGCCTACAAGTGAAAAAAAAAATAAAAAAAAATCAAGTAAATGAGATGAACGGAACAAGATTCTTGAAAGACAAGCTGAATGTTCTTAATCTTCTTACGTGTCCAAGAAAAGATCAGCCAAGGAGCTGCGCTTGATGTGCTCTTGTTTCATTGCAACATCTGTGAAAATAATTTGGTCTGGTTGCAGGCCTTGGGCAGCAGCATCTGTAATAAAATGAGCTGAATTAGGAGACTCTTCATAAACCAACAAGTCTCACAAAAGAAGATTAGAGAAGTGCATGGTGTGGAAGAAAATACTTACGTGCGCGGAGCCTCATCTCCCCTGCAGCTGGAAATCTGAGAAGCCAAAGAGCACTGTTTGGTACACGCTTAAGGATATTGCACCTGCACATACCAACTCAGCAAGTTTTTTAGCAAGTACTTGTGAGGGTAAAAGTAGACCAATTCAAATCATTCCAAGTAACTACCATGTAATAAAAATCTCAGGATCCATCTTGTAAAGCTGATTAAAACATGCAAATATGAATTTATCCTCCGGCAGCCCATAATCTGAGCGCTTCAGTTGGCTGTTTGGATCTAGCACGTCACAGTTTTTCTATAAAAACCAGCAGCAAGAAACCCATCAGCAGTGAAAAATATAACAAATCTAGAAGAGTTCAACATACCTCAGATCTTTTTTTAAGAAAACAATAGATTTTTATTCATGATCAAATACATAAATAACTAAATATTATCTAATATTGGATACAAAAACCTACTGCGAGAAGAGATGAAAAAAATACATATAGCCTACTCCAACTATGAATTTGGGCTTAAGGAATAATTGATTCATTTTGAAATAAGATTCATATACAGCTCAGAAAAATCACGGGAAACTTACTTGCTTATAATCGTTGACAAAATAGCAATGAGGGAGATGTACAAGCTTCTCTGAGTAAATATGTGCGTACTTCATAGGTGAAACGAACTGCATACAAGGAAATTGCATCAAGGACCCATAGAGAGCAAAGGTTAACAGCGGGTGTCATTAGCAAATTACCTCATCTGTAACCAAATAATCTATGTATGTTGCCCCTGTGGTTCCAGGGAAACCCATGTATGAAACCTGGATTGGAGCTGGCTGCATGGCAAATACCTCGTTTCTTGCCCCCTGCAAAACATAAGTCCGAAGTCAAAGATGACACATTAGAGAAACGAAGTCGTTCAAAAAGTACCTCTCAGGATAGAAGGCAAAGCAAAATATGGGCACATTAATCAGCATCTACTAAAAGGTGAAACATGCAACACATATTTTTGGCTTAAAACAACAAATATAGGATATAGACCAACAAAATGTGCACCTCATGAGACAGTGAGACCTGTTTCACAGGTTTGCACTTTAGTTAGGCAATATCCTTATTATACTCATTTGCTCAAACCAGTCGTGGCTGATCAAATTCTCATTGGTAAGTATTCGAGTTTGCATTCATATCCACAACTAAGCTTAACCGAGATGGAACAGAAATCATTGATTTATTTGTTTATTGTGGACTATTTCCAAGAAAGGAAACTGCTTTTTCCATTCCATTTCTTTTCATTATGTTAATGGGTCTAGCATATGGGCCCTGTGCATGGACTGCACACACAAACAACACTAGCAAAAAAAAATATATAAATCTAATTAGGATTGATCTGGATTGAGTCCCAATCTGTACCTTGGTATAACCATTGAGATTGATAAGTATCTGTATTTGATCCTCATTAATCATCCTTGCTATCACATCAGATGTCAAGGACGATACATCGATAAAATGCTCAGCTTCTGTCTGAGTGCGAATCCTCCACTCCGTACCATCATTTGGACTTAAGGCATAGCAGAACACCTAGGAAAAGAAGTACTTGGAGATTTAGCATGAACAAGTGGCGAAGTCGTGAATGGTGCAAAGGATAAGGAAAAGTAACAAATTAGCTTAACCTCAACATTCTCTTTGTCATGCATCCCAAAAACGGAACCCATTAGATGTGATAGTGGGTGGTTGCCAAAATCACTGCTCACATATCTAGACACATTTAAGAAACTTATTAGTAAGTAGCATGTAGCAATATTTATGAAAAGCTTACAGCAGATCTGAACCTCAGAGGAAAAGCAAGCAAGTATTTATCAGCTTATGGAACTTACCCAACCCTCAGCCTATTGATCCTGCCACCTCCTTTAATTGGCAGAGGCGGTGGATGGGTGAAGGGAGGAAGTGAGTAGCGAGTTGCTACCACAGAGCAGTGCTGGGCATACTTGCAACTTTACAAGCAAAAGAAACAGTCAGTTTCAACCTCACATCATTTTTGTGATTGATCCAAAAGAAAATTCCCCACCTGATATCTAGAGCAAGCATTGGATCAAGAGGGTAGGCAATTGCATGGAAAGGCTGAACGCTTGGGATAACGGACATCTTAAGGACAAATATGAGACGGCACAACATCAAGGAAAACAGAATCAGTATTGCAGGATGAAAAAATATCCAACTAAGTAAACATGTAACAGTACGGTGAGTAACTGTGATACCTTAATTTGTCTTCTTAGTATCCCCTCAACTTCAATAAACATCTTCTCCCGGTTATCCCAATCACACACACACTGCAGCAATAAATTTAAAGAGAAAATTAAGCATGCAAGAGATAGAACCCAATCACAGTCATCAATTGTGAAGCTATAAATTAAGACTAAAAGACCTGGTGACAATCTAGAAAGCACATATTATTTGATGAAACCAATTATATGTTCTAGGTGATGCACATGATTTCTTACAGAGTCGCTTGCTTGATTAATTGCTCAACAAATTTTAAAATTTCTTTGCAAAACGGTGATTGACAACAGTGATAAATAATGCAAGGTAAATACAGTAGTACCGATAAGAAGCTTAAGATTAAAATTAAGCAAACCGAGCATGACATGAATTGTGTGCCTACACTTACAAAGTAGACAAATACTAATATGAACTGCAGAAGTATAGTTCATTAGGCAGGTTATTTTACCTAATGCTTCAAGACAGTACATAAAAAGCTCATCAAATTCTCAGTAGTTAGACAGTGCATGAACTCTGATAAACCCGAGACAAAAGAAAACAGTGGAAATTAACAGGGTGAACGTACCTGTAACGTGTGGAGAAGATTACAAGTTGCTTCGGGGAAGTCAGGACGTAGCATCAAAGCTTGTCTATAGCTTTTTATGGCTGCTTCAATATTGCCACTACACAATTAACCAAAAGATCACGAACAAACAGAGTGGACATGTAGGAGCACAAGCAAATTGGACCTTCATCCTTTTGAAGCTTATAAACCTAACAACATACCTGTCCTTGTAAGCTGAAGCCAAATTTGCATGAGCCTCTGCCATGGTAGGTCTAACGGTAATAGCTCGCATGTAATCTTGTACAGCTTCATTAACCCTACCAATCTCTTTGTATGTGTTGCCTCTATTGACCAGCCCATCTGCTGCCATGGGGTCAATACGTAGTACCTCATTATAGCACGATATGGCTTCTGCATAATTACCCTGAAGTTACATCACATAAGAAGAGAACATTCATGTTAGTTAAAACGCTGACAGAGAAACAGCAAGATAATTGAAAATAAAATAATCCCTCGTGGCTATTTCAAATATGGTATATAAACCTCCAGAAAACTCTCTACTAACTCAAAAATTAAGAATTCTTCAGAAGTTAGTTTAAATTATTACCTGTTGCTTGTATATTATGGCTAGATTGTTTAAAGGAGCTGAGAGCCCTGTAGTCACAGCTAAAGTCGCTTTAAAACATTGTGCAGCCGCACTCATCATGTTCCTAGAGAACAGGAAAGCAACTCTTGAAAATTACTTGATTGAAAGCGTTAAGAAGAGAATCTTCGCGACTAAGTTAATTTTACCACTGCATATAAATGATCCCCAAATTAGAAAGCGCTTGCGGATGGTTAGGTTGAAGAGAGAGGCATTGCTGCATGCATCGTCCGATGAGTTAAGAAAACAGCACAAAAGCAACATCAAACAAAGGAACCGTCAAACAAACAAGGGAACTCAGCTTACGCGATAGCAATGAATTGCTTCCTCCACTCTACCAGCATCTTTCAGAGCATTACCCTATAAAAAAAAATTGGAGAAAATATAGTATTACTATTGAAACAAATAGTAAATTTAAGATGGGAATTTTATAAACAAAGAGGAAAGAAAGTACCAACCAGATTGTTATATGCCTCAAAGAATTCAGTATCACATGTAATAGCTCTCCTGTAGTTAAATATTGCCATTTCCATATTTCCTTGTTCATAGTACACACTAGCTAAGTTGCCTGCAGAAAGGAGATTCAGGTGTGAATTCGTTATTAGGGTGGCCTAGCCACACTGAAGATGAAGACCCGTGTGTTTGTATTCCAATAAAAATCATATACAAACACCTCTAAGTATAGAAATGATATTAAACAGACTCTCCCAGAGACTTATTGCATTACGCACTGACTTAAAGGCATGACTGAAAATGGTCACTCACCAAAAGCCATGGCATAGTCTGGTCGTACTTGGAGCGCACGCTGATAACACACTATGGCCTCCTGGGGCATTCCCAAAGCCTGGAAAATGCAAAGAAGATGCTTGTATTTCTCCATATCCTCGTCTAGGCACGTGGAGCCACCAGACGCAATTAGCACAATGCATGACAGCTTACCTTGTATACATTTCCTAGGTTCAGATATGCATCTGAGAAGTTCGGTTTCAGCTTGATCGCTTCCTGGAGGGGATTAAACCACAAAGGAGCATCAAACAAGATAGCATTAAGCTGAAAAACACATCCAACACTTGATCAGTAAACTCCAGTTACGCCTTACTCGTACCTTGTAGTACTGCAAAGCCCTGTTAAGATCGCCTGCCTCCATAAAAAGGCCAGCAAGATTGGACCATGCTATGGCAAATGCAGGCTGTATACGCAGTGCTTCAACATAACAATTGTATGCCTACCAAAAGGAAAAAAGAAATACTAAGAGGTGAAACGTAATGGCATATATCTATCAAGAGGAAAGTGGAAAAAGAAACTCAAAAGCATAACAACTAATATTAAATGGATCTTGGGTCTAACTCAGCCCCAAATGCTAGCTCATGAGGAGGATTTCCCAAGACTATATAAGAAGACCAAACACCCATGCACAACCAATGTGGGAGAATCAACACCCCCTGCATGCCCAAGAGTGAAGAGTCCAGAAATCTGGAGCATGGACAATACAAGATAGAGCCCAACATACAGTAAACAATGAATTGGGATGGGACTGACTCTAATACCATATGATAAGAAATGGATCTTGAGCCTAACTCAACCCCAAAAACTAGCTCATGGGGGGAGGATTTCCCAAGACAAATAAGGACACCAAACAATCCTCCACAAGCGATAAGGGAGAATCAACATAGATACATCAATAGTCAACAAATAATCACAGAGAATTTTCAAGCTGCACAAAGTGAGTGGATGCCTGGAATGAAAGAACAATGCTGGCCCACATACGATGCACAAACACATGTACTATGGGCACACTATGTGCGTGTTGAAGAATAGCCCCCCACCCCAAAACCATCCTAAAGGCAGACGTGAACATGAATAGCCAATCTCAAGTCACCAATATATCAGAGCACAAAGTGGATCTGAGTCCTCTCTCCTTTACCTCTTGGACTAAACCTTGTGCTTTCATGAGATTGCCGAGATTGCTGTGAGCATCGACCTAAAATAAAAGAATAAATCCCAGTAAAGAAAGTACAATTGAAAGAAGCAGATAGATAAATTTTTAAAAGGATAACTTTTTAATACCAAACGTGGATTTAATGCTAGAGCCTGACGGCAACATTGGGCTGCCTCATTCAGCCTTCCTTTCCTCATATATGCACTGGCTAAATTTGACCATGCATCCGCAAAATTAGGACGGAGCTGCAACCATATAATTTAAGGTCATATTACCTAGCATACACCTGGTAAACTATAAATGTCTTATAGGAGAAAGCTTGACCATGCAAAAAGGTTTTAGTTAATTATAGATAATGAACATACAGATACAGCATACCAAGAGGACATTAAGAAAATGCAATGAGCTCCAAGGTTTTGTGATGAACCTAAGTTCAAATTCTAACTCCAAAACCTACCCCACCTCCCTCAACCAAAAAAGAAAAAATGCTTTCAGTACACAGGCAAGGAAACTGTCTAAACTCTGGATGCACCTGCTTTGAACAAAGTTATGTAGTCACAATTTTCATAATTACAACCTGCGTTCTTTTGCATCATTTCACGCAACTGACTACATATTCATCTAATAAGTAAAATTTATTAGATGGTTCCATTTAAATTATACATGAATTGTTTACAACTCAATTCAATATCACAAATAACCATCTGCTTGTAGCAACAAAATAATTTCTTTTACTATATCAATAATAAATGTGTTATGCAAATGAGATTAAACACACACTACCAAATGAAAGGAAGTGTTTAAATTCACATCTTAATGGGAAGTTATAGATGGAGCTTTTTTATTCTGATGTGGAATATGTTGGTTACTCTACCAAATCATGTGAGTAGCCATTTTCCAGTGGTGAGAGATAGCACTCTTTTTATTAGACTCATTATAAGCTTTCTCGCGTTGAGTAAATTTTATCGTCTGTGATAAAAAAAAATTGTTATAAAAAGATAAACCAAATACAATAAGAAAACAAGAAACTCAATCACGAAACCCCAACCTCAGAGCAACCTATCTACTTTCTCTTTAGAACCTATAACCACAGTTTCAATATCCGCTTTAATAATTCAGATCTGAACTGGAAAAATGCCTTGGATCTGAACTATTCTCATCTATTCTCTGTGATATTACTCCAATTTGAAGTCTTCAGCAACCCATATATATGGTTAATAATTAAAATATTATTCAAAAAATCGCAGGATGACACAACTTTAATTGAACAGCCAGACAGATAATTAAGCAAGCTTCCAAAATTCCGGAAGTCCTCAAAAGTTCTTTCCAGGTGACTCATTCTGAAAGCATGAGGCTGAGTGACAAACCTCAATTGCAATTAAATAATAGCGTATTGCAACATCAATATTGCCTTTTTCCTGCACCATTAGAACTTCATCAGTGCCCAATTCCAAAACCAGAAGAAGCAGCTTCTAGATGAGTTACTGAGTTAATACAACCATACCTTCCAAGCATTCGCCATATTTCCATAGCACTCAGCAAAATGTGGCTCGATACTTAGGGCTTCTTCATTTTTTGTGATACACATATCAAAATCGTGCAACTAAAACAAGGAAACGGTAGCATTCTTTACTTCAGATCCACAAATCACATAGACAATAAACAAAAAAAAAACTCATAAAAGAATGCAAGATAGAGAAATCACAGAATATGTAAGCATTAGTGCAAGGAAAGCCCACCTGATAATATATAGCCCCAAAAAGAAGAAGATTATCAGTGCGCCCTGGATTTCTCTCATAAACTGCCTTGCTGTGCTCTAGTGCCTGTTTATAATTCCCAGCTTTGTAGTTCTGATGAGCAAGAGTTAAAAGAGCATCCTCATCGACTGTGGTATATAAAATAGAAATGTCAGAAATTGATGCTAATAGCAATCCTCAGTGGATAGAGAAATTACTAGTATTTGGCTGTTAGCCGACTGCATGACCTCAAAAAAAAAAAATATACAAAATGACAACATACGTAGTATAGTCCCACAAGTGAGGTCTAGGGAGTATAGAGTGTACGACCTTACCCCTACCTTGGTAAGTAGAGAGGTTGTTTCCGATAAACTCACGGATCAAAGAAAGCAAAAAAACAACATTTATGAAGACTTAAACAGTAACAATAGCAGAATAGTAAGAAAATAAAGGTGTAACAGACAAAAAGAAGTAATAGAAAACTAAGAGTGAGAAATACAGTAGTAGTAAACTAATAAAAATACCAAAAATAATATTAATAGCCGAAGAGACAAGGCGCAAACTAAATACTATTTTCCTTCTACCAGAATCCTTGACCTCCACACCCTCCTATTAAGGGTAATGTCCTCTGTATTTGAAAACATCCATTGATACCGCGTATGCCTCCTAATACGTAAGGCCACAAATCTAACTCCCTTCACCTTTCTCTATCATTTTTCCCATCTTATAAGGAATTATTTATTTTCCATTTTCTTTGGCAGCATGGGAAGTCTCACGTCCTTTAGGTTCTTTTTTTTCTATATAATTGTAACTCACATTCTTTAGGTTCTTAGTATCATCTATCATGTAACAGACTATAATATTTAGTACTTGAGGTTCAGAGGTTTTACAAAACATAATCCTATTTTTATCAAGTGAAATGTCATCAAAAGTCATAAAGAAGATGCCGAGATTACATTTTACAAATACAATCCTACTGCAGAATGTGTTCTGTTTACCTATTTACCACACATTGCTTCATCCCATGTTGTGCCAAAGCTAAAGGGATGTAGTACAATTCAAACAGAAGGGTAAACCATTAATGGACCTCTTAGAATTACTAACAGTTTTTAGTAGTCCAGTGCACTAGTGTAGACAGAGTGCTCAGATAGTTATCAAAATAATCATAGATAATAAGTATCAACCAATCAATCAGGGAAGCTCCAATCGCAAATCCAAAAGATTCACCTGTATGAATCCTTCATCTATACCACTTCAACTTTATACACACCCACACTTGTGCCTACATTATGTATTACCAACTCTAAGTGGATCATTAACTTCTATTTTGTTCTCTTAGCTAACCTGCATGGGTTCCTAGAGATTTTACCAACACATAACCATTGATTTGATAATTTGAGGTAGGTTGTTAGTCCTTGGCTTTCGGTTAAAAAGAATAATCTCTTATTTGCTACAGAGAAGTTGAAGTTTTCCCTCTTTTATGTGTTCATTTATGCTAGTCTGTTTCTCAACAATGCTTGAGCGATACCGATATATCATTAACTTTAGACTCCTCTGTAAGGCTTGTTTGAGGTGCGCTTAAGCTCTAAAGCCCAGTCAAAGCCAGGTTGTGCACTTCGCCTGTCACAGGTGACACTATATTTTGAGGTGGATCCAGGATTTGGCTCCATAATATTTATTAGCGAACTTCTACACAAGATTTAGACTTGTATAGTTAGTTTAGTCAAGGTTTTAGTAAGAAGAGCTCTAGGGTTCTATTGTTCTTCTCCACAATTTTTTTATGTATCAAGAAAATTCGCCCAGCAAGACTCGAACTTGCATCCCCAAGGTGTTAAACTCGAGCTTTAACCACTGCACCACAAGACTCATTGTTTCTCTGAGTGCCATGGTTAACATAAATTAATTTCCTTATAAATATAAATACATATATACATAGAGAGAGAGAGAGAGAGAGAGAATTTCAATCGAGGCGTTGACAACCCCCCCCCCTCCATTCTGCATAGATCCTCCCCTGGCTATAGTATATGCACTATGGCACTAAGGCGTGTGTGTCATTACTCATGAGCTCCATCTTTACGATAGCAATAGGACTGACAACAGTATAATTAGTAAATGAATATGTTACTTTTCAAATGAACATTACGAAGAAACTGGTAGTGATCAGGATTAAGATATTAAAAAATCTAGAATAAGAAAACTAACTGAAAGAATATAAACCATATCTTTTCATCTAAATTATGAAATGGCTTTTCCCTAATAAAACTCCAATGCCTTTTGAATCTACTAAATACACTTTTACTTCGTATATTTATTGTAATTTTACCTGCAATACAAATTTAATTTTTATGTAACATTGTGTATATGATTTTAATTTGCTTCATTAGCACCTTTTTCCATAAAAGCCTATGCTTTACTGTTTTGCGCTTAAAGCCCACCGTTTTGCGCTTAAAGCTCGACAGATTTTGGACTCTTTTTGTGCCTTTCGCTTTTGACGCAGATGAAATATTGGATAATGCTAGTAAATATAAGATAATGCAACAGGGATACAGTTATAAATATGTAAGTGAAGTATGATATGTGATAATCAGGTATATATTGTTGCGAATCCAAAATGACCTCTTTTTTCATTAAAATGTTACTATGCCTCACTACTTGACTGCACAAGCCTGATTCATATCTGAATAAAAAGTGAGAATAAAAAGAAAACCTAGTTAGTTTCTCCCTCATCTCAACTCTCACCGTACATGCACATATTGTAATCTGACATGGTTGTTTTCTTCTCGAAACCGGAAGGAACAAGGATGATAGTAAATGTTGTTTTAACCCTGGTCTTCATTCTTTCACTTGGTGGTACTGTGGTACCCGATGTTTATGTTTTTTACTCTTCTTTTTTTTGAAAATAAAGTACATATTATCATCTGATATGTTTGTGTTCTTCATAGAGATCGGAAGGAACAAGGGAAACAGTAAATGTTGTTTTTACCTTGGTCTTCATTCTTTCAACAGGTGGTACCCGATGTCTATGTTTTTACTCTTTTTTTAAAATAAGTTCCCAAATCCCAATAGCCATCCATTGATCCAAACCCAGTGTAGGTTCCAGGTCAAGTCAATACCAGCATTTAATAGGAAACAGGCAAGTCCAGGAAAAATAAGCTTCACACCGGCTAATTCATGCATTTATTAACATCCCCAATGTAATCCCACAAAAATGGGGTCTAGGGAGGGTAGAGTATACGTACACCTTACACTACATTGGAGGTAGAGAGATCGTTTCCAATAGACCCTCAACTCAATTCATGCATTTTAAAAATATTATAAGTGTTCACTTATTTTGATGTTTTAATTCATGCATTTTCCCGATCCGATTGCCAACTCTTTTGATGATTTCACACCCATTGGACTGCACAAAGCAGCTTAATAAACTGACCCATTCTTCTCATTTGTTCCTCCAAATAATTAACTGAAAAAAACAATTAAAAACCCAACCAGGAAAGAACAAAAGATGTAGCTACATAAACTATGTATACGAACCATGAGAGCATAGCAACTCCAATATGGCAACACCACACCACATACATGTTCCTTACTTCCTTTAGCAAAAGGAGTTAAAAAGAAAAACAAAAATCACAGCATTCAACTAATCAACTTGACAGGGTTAAGTCCAAAATAACCAATTGGTAAGTTCAAACACAGATCATCTAATTGCAGATAAATTCATAGCCTATAACCAAGCAAAACCAAACAATCTTTTACAAATCCACATATACATAGAACATGTATCTATATCTGTCTCAATTTAAGATCAATTCTCTTCTTTAAAAAAAAAATCTTTCAGTTTTTAAGATAAAAAAAATACAATCTTTTTATATACACAAGCAAAAAATTATGGACCAATTAATTTCTTCAAAACAAATTGCATGAGCAAAAAGAATGTTAACCTTCACGAGACAACTCAGACTTGATATTCCCTGAAGACAATGCAGACTCCGACTGGAACGGAAAAGAAGAATCGATCTTATGATCACCGACGGCAACGCCATCTGGCGGAACCCTAGAGATCAACAGCTGCTGCTGCTGATCGTACTGCCGGAGATCGGTTTGCAGCGACAACATCACGACCGCCGGGAAAAAACAAAACCGCCGGAGCTCCGATAGCAGATACTATATTTTTCCGATGAGAAAAAGCAGAACAAAAAATATAAAAAGAGCTGAATTGTGAGGTAATAAATTAAATTAATTATAAATTTATAATTAACAAATAAAATAAAGCGGAAAAAAAACGCTTTTTTGTTGTCAGATAATGTGTTAATTTGGTTACTGTTCCAAAAAAAGCGACTTCTCGAATATGACAACTGTGTATGCGACACGTACCCTTATTTATTGATTTTTCGTCTCGTTTTGAGTCGAAGATCTCTCGAAAACAAATTTTTACTTTCATAAAAATTAAAATTTGTGTTATTGCATATATGATATCTTTATTAAATTCTAGTTATAGGATTATATCAAATATATTATAGTTATTTTTGTCTTTTTTTTTACGGTTTTAAGTTAATAGATTAAAAATAACTGAATTCATAATGAAATTTTAAGTATAATTTTCATCATATATGTTGTTAAATGGTAAATTTGGTATAGACTATAGTATATTGGACGGTTAAATTTAAGTGTTTGCCGTTATGTGATAAAATTATCCTTGATAAAGATATTTTATATTGAGAAAAGATAAATATTATTAATTCTTGAATGATGTTTTAAAAAAAAAATTAAAAAAATTATTTACAAAAATTTACTACTACAATAAATATAATTACATAACTTAAATCACTTTAATTTGCCCCACTTTTTACATGGCTGAATTTAGACCACGTGTCGAAACTAAGACTACTTTTGTCATTTCACATGATAGAAGTGTGAAAAAAATTAGTGGTTGTAAACAATTGAAAATTCCCAAAAATAATTTCATGTTTTCTATATAATATGAATTACTAACACATATAAAGTTAGTTGAATGAATTTATATGAGTTGAGTTGAAATATTCTACATAAATAAATATGTCATTGACCTAGCCCGTTATAATAATATTTAATTTTTATATTTTTAAATTTAATTAATTTGTCTAATTTTAATTAGGTATCGAGGATAAAAAAAAATAACAAAGAACTTAAATCTTATAATTTAAAACTAAAGATCCGTTGAATGTAAAAAAATGTTATTATAATTTTAAACATATTATGTAAAAATTGAAATTAAAAAATTACTAAAAAAAAATGTTTTTTTTCTAAATAAATTAGAAATGACTTTTCTCTTTATTATATATATAAAAGCATAAAAAATAGTTCATTTAACATAACTAATTTTCTCTTTATTATATCTATATATATCTATATCAAAGCATAAAAAATAGATCGAACAAATCAAAATAGATTGCGTTAACAAAATTCTAGATAATTCAAAAGGAGCAAATCGGATCGTATTTTTATATATTTTAATTTCATGAACCCTCTATATTAGGGAATTATTTAATCCAATAACCATGATACACATGCTGAAAATTGTTTTCCAGAAAGGACTAATATTTGTGTTTTTTATGTAAAAAATAAAATTAAATGAAACACGTGGCAATTTAAAAAGAGAAGTCATATCACTATTGTAATTTATAATAATTTTGCAATTAAGAAAAGTCCATGAATTAATCGACACGTTATAGGGAAAAGTTTGCGTGTGAAAATGAAGTAATAATTTGATGGAATGGTCGACAAGTTAGGTTGGTAAAGAAGATAAAAAAGAAGTTTTTTGTTGATTCGTTTTTTATGTCGTATTCAATATTTATATTAAAGTTTAATTAAATTAAAATTAAAATTAAAATATATAATAAAGTGTTTTAATAAAAATAATTTATTTTTAATATAATTTTCATCTAAAGTATTTTATGTAATTAAAAATGAAAGATTGTTTATCGTTTTTTGGCGATCTTTGATAAATTAAGTTTAATTTATAAAGGGAAAAGTTTGATATTGCTTTTTCTTCAGGCTATGGGAATGTACGATTTTATTATATTTTTCTAAGGTGCATTGAATTGTTGGGATCTTGTAGATTTTGGATTAAGATTTGAATTAATAAAGTGGAATAATTACTTTGGATATTGATTTTGTTAATATATGTAATGGTGTTACCAAGGAAATAAATTATTTTTTCTACATTCTTTTGGAAAATACAAATATTTTTTTCCTTTTTCCGAAGGTGCATTGAACTTATTAAAATTTATAAATTTTAGATTAAGATTTGAATGAAAAAGGACATGATTTTGGAATAATTACTTTAGATATTATTAAAACATATGATCTAAAGAAATATATTGTGATATATATATATAAAAGAAAATTTCATTAATTGTGCATAATATTTCGTAAGGAAATTTATTCAAAAATTAATGTGTAATTGTTTCATGGCACCATTACATAATGTGTGATTGTCTTTTATTTTCAATTAAAAGTTATGAATTCATGAAATTTTGAGAGTAAAATTATTTCAGATAGTGAATATTTATCGTTTATAAATTCTCTATTTACTTAACTATCAGTTTAAAAATAAAATCTAACAACATTTACAAAACTAGTAGTTATTTAAAAGTTGGAGTAGACTTTTATTTTTATCTTTTCAATGACTCGAACAATATAATACCAAAACGTATTGTAGTGATTAAAAGCATTTAGTTAGCTAGGTACATAACCAAAGAGGTTAATTAGTGGGTTTTTTTCCTTTATAATTTTTCACGCGTTCGTATTAGAGTCTTGATTAATTTGAATCGTGCATAACAATATTAATTTGAAGGTAGTACACTCAATAAAATTTTCTTAATATTCAAAATTCGAATTCGAAATCTAGATTACGGTAAATCAATCTCACCACTACACCACAACTCATATTGGTAGAGAAGAGTTAATCATAAATTATGGAAAACACACAACCTTATTGATGTGTTTGGTATGGAGGTAAATGTATATTGATCTTTTTTCATGTTGGATTGATTAAACTTTTTGAAACATATTTTTTCTAGAAAAATAAGTTGCACATAAAAATATCTTACGAAAATAAAAAGAACTTTTACAACTGATATTTGTTGTCACTCCTTTTGTATTTTATACCTATATTAACAGTAAAAGTAAATTTATATGGGTGAAAATCATTTACAAATTACTCCAAACTTCAATTTAAAATCAATCCCCTCCTCCACCTTTGAGATATTGGTATTATTCCTTCTTCTTTTTTTCTAATTGACTTTTTAAATTTTGTTCTATCTTAACATTTTCAATTTCTATCTTACTTCTTTAAAATGATAATATTTTATTATTTAATTCATTAAAAAAAACTTTCTATAAAAATATGTATATTTTGTTAAAAAAAAAGAGAAATATTAATTGAGTATTTAGCAAACTTTTCAATTTCATCTTCTAATTTATTTGGTTATATTATTAAACGTAATTCTTTTGTGATATTAGAAGTCAAGTACCAAATTTGTTCAATAAAATTGATAAGATGCTTCTAAATCAAATTTGTTACACAATCTATCAAAATTATTCTAAAAGTATTAAAAATAAAATTAAAACTTCACTTGATTGAATATGCAAAATTCTCAAGTTTGATGAGATATAGATAGAGTCATTCAAAAATCGGATCAATCGATAAATCGAATCGATATAAATTTTGATTTATTTTGTTAGTGGGTTTATGGGCTGGGTGGGTCCAAGAATTGGTTTAAAAGAAGGTTATAAGAGGAATAGGCTTTGTAATTAAGAGATGGGCTCATAAATTGCAATCGTAGCCATTCTGAGAGTTTAGAATGTAGCTTTATTGAGTTGATTTTGGCTAGATTTCAAATAAGACAAATTAATCAATGAGCCTTTTTAATCTTAACGAAATGAAATAATTAACTTAATTATAAATTAATAAATTTAATCATAAAATAATTAATTCAAATTACAATTATAACTATAACTATAACTAAAGTAAATCAATAACATATTTAAGTAAAATGTAAAATCTTTTGTGATGATATACAAACATATTTATCATTTTAAAAATTATAGAATTGTCAAAAATTACATAAAAATAACTTGAAAATATTTTAAATTTCATAAAACTAATTAATTCAAATTATAGCCATCACTTTAAAATAAACTAATTTAATAAAATATTATAAAAAATAAAATCCTTTTTTCGAATTTTAATAAAATGTAATAGATACATACAAAATTATATATATAATGTGTGTGTGGATAGCCAAAATTGAGTGTCACAACTACGATAAAAGGGTCTCAATTTTTAGTCTAGTGTATGATATTCAATCCAAATAAAATAAATCGGTAAAAATAATAATTAAGTTATGGATATATTTTAAAATTCATCATATCCTTATTATTTTGAAAGTTGAATTATTATTTTTCTCTTCCGAGACTTTGATGACATTAATCTCTCCTCCACTGTAGATTTCACATTAGTTTTGAATTACAAAGAAATGATCATACAATAATTACTTTGCATATCAAAGAAATTATGTATTAAAATTTACTTCTGTATGAGCGCTTATTTGAAATTCAATAGGCATGAACAAATACTATAAATAGCATTATACAAATTTTAAATCGAATTATGACAGAAAACATCTATTTCCTTTATTTAAAATCATAGCTTACAATTATACTTAATAATTAAACTCCGTATTATGAGATTAATGGAAAGTGATATTCCTTTGTTCTAATCTCATAATGTTATTTGACTAAGTATATATATAAATACTAGTAGTAGTACACTAATTTGGAGGAGACAATGCAAGTAAAATTGTGTATAATAGATATTTATGGTTCGATTTTTTTTTTTTTAATATATGTCTAATAAAAAATTAGTGCGTCAGATTATTGTTAGTTAAGAGGAATATGATCCGGCATGCAACACTTCCATTGACAACCTACGCAATATATTGCTACCTCCTCTGCAACAAATCTTCCTATCGGCCATGCGAATTGCAACCATTGGGGCCTAATCGGGTCATTCAACGATCCAGTTGTACCTTCAGCTTCATTTGCTACACCCACATATACGACTTTCTTATTAGATATATAAAAATAAATAAAGACAAAACATATACACCATAGTTTGCTCAAGTAATTAAATATTTTTCTCGTAGACCGATAAATAGGAATTTAAATCACGTTGAAAAACAAGTAAATAAGGTAGAAAACTTACATTTGAGTGATGGATCAATTAGTGAAGGGTCAGTGGGTGTCTCCCTGGCTATAACCTCTAAAGACATCATAAAAAACACAATCAAATAAAGTGTTATAAGCAAAAGATTTGTCTTGAAACTCATTTTGATCAATAAACTCCAAAATATGTTTGAATTATTGATGTGCAATTTTTCTCCTATTTATAGAAATTTTTTTATTGAAAGATTTTGGTGACCAAACTTTATCATTTGGGAAACTTTAAGATAAACTTTTTTTTTTTGGAAAAAACTATTGTTATGGGATTCTTCTTTACGTATTATATATGTTTCCTAATTTTATTAGTTCGTTACATAAGTTATTTATTAATCCGGCTTAACGATTAAGTTATTAAGTGATAAACCAATCATATAATATAGTTTTGATTTAGCTTGTTGACTTGAGCCTACTCTCTATCAGTCTATCTATCTCTTTTTTCGAATTACCTAAGTCCTCAATTTGATTCAAATTAACTAATACTAAGTCGAAAGACCGAGAAATTTAATGCCATTTATTTTTGAACAATTTAGAGTTCCACCTTTTTTTCCCCTCACTATTATGAATATGAAAATAATGATCAAAATTGAATTCACATGTCAACGATGGAATCAGACTCCTTTTCATTTCAAAGTTCTTATATTGTATATATATATTCACAAATACTAAATTTTATCGAGTTAACTTCTCATTAATATATTCTTTCATCGAAGTTCAACACATAATCACCATGAATTTAAAGGTGTAGGTTGAAGGCGTAGCCGCATGGCTTGATTTACTTTAATTTAAAGTTGTGTTTGGGGAAAAGTTTGGTAACATTTATGTGGTTAGGTCTTAGCACAAAATTGATGAAAACAACTATGGTTCATTTTTTAGAATAAGAGCAATGTGTTCTTCTCGAATTATTTTATGTATTAAGATTTAAGGGTGAATGTGTTAGGTATAGAGGAAATGTATTTTTTGTCATGAGTGGTCGAGAAAAAATAATATTTTACTGTCATATCTATTATTATTATCTACATGTTCAAAATATTACATATATTATTATTAATTAAGAATTTTTTACTATATATTAAAGAAGATATTTTACTACCAGATACATTAAAATAGGAAGAGAGGTGAGCAAAATTTGTATGTATTCCAGTGAATCACACTAATGTACATATCTATATTAATAAGGGATGAAAACATATTAGATTAAATTCATATATTGTTTCTAAATTGATTAGTCAATTGTAAGTATCTATCATTTGATTTGTTAAAAGAATACTTATAATATATTCAATTTCTTTTTTAGGAGGCGATAGGCCAATTTTAAGAATAATTAAACTACCCTTACTCGTCAAAATGATAAAACATGGTATTTTTAAGGTTCATTGTAATGTTTTGATGTGATTCTCGTGCCAATCAAGACATATTTGTAATAATCATATTTCTGCTTTCTAATTGCTTTTAATTTTTTTATATGCACCAATTAAATATAAATATTGACCATTATATATTAGATTAACATTGTCTATGACTAATCACAACATAAATAGTTGAAAGTGTTATGTTCAAGTATTTGACATTTCGAAAATTCATTAAATTTTTATTATACGATTCAAATATAATCAGACTCGGGCTCCATTACATTTGTAATGAGCTTTCCTCAATTTTGTTGCTAATAAGGGTCTGATTACATATAAAATAAACCTTATATATAATATAACTAATATAACAAATATTGATTAAATTAAGATATTTTCCTTAGAGATGTAGGCTCATACCGTCTTCCATCCTAATAAAAGCAAACAACAATTTTTTATTTTGTATTTTATATTTACTTAAGGAATATATGCATATTTCATCTTGATAAATTTTTATCTGTATCAAATATTTTTATCAAATTTAACTTTACAATTTAAAAATAACTAGATTTTTTTTGTTGTTGCAAATAATGCATATAGACATGTCTTTAAAGGATGGATAGAACACTTTCTAAAAGACGAGCCAAATAGTCCTTAATATGAGTAATGTTTTATCTTATTTTCTTAATGTGTTTTACTTGATTGAAATGAATCTTACAGTTTGCTTTATCCTCATTTGTAGCTTTTCATCTTATGAAGCAATTAGAAAAGCTTTTGCTGTTCCGATTTGAGTATTTTGAATTACAAATTATTCATTCTAACTACTCTAGCTCTGTAACACTAGCTTCTAATATATCATTATGTATTTAGGATGTGAATTTATATATATTCAAATTCAATCTATCACCATTTAATGACTAATTTGTCGGGTTCATATCCCATTATTCATATTTCTTTATTTGATTTTAATACATAATACAAAATCTTTGCTAAAAATTTCACTTTGTTGATCAGGATAAAAGTACCATTTTACTTCATACATCTTTTTCTGATAACTTTCAAACGTATTAATTAATTTTTCTTAGGTTCATTTACATAGTTTATCAATCAAATGAAGCTTTACATATCGATTTTATCTCATTAATTTTTCGAATCAAATAACTCTTTTCTTAAATTTACTTTCTGAAATGTGCAATTTTAATAAGAGAAGTCCACTAATTTCTTAATAATATGAACCAAATTGAAATGTTGTCGATACATTCTCATAAAAGATAACTACACATTTAACGGATCGAATAAAAATATATTTATCAATTTCTTTTAATAAGAAATGAACTACTATTTATGTTTTGTAGCAAATCACCCCAAAACATGGGCTTGTTGTTACACTTAGGCCCAAAACTAAATCTTTTTGGTAAAACCCAAACTCTCTTCTTCTTCTTCGGCGGTCTGAAAAATTACATAAGCAACAATTAAGCATAAAGACTACAAAAATGTCACAATTTTGGAAACCAGGAACTGAACGGCCCCGTCTTGTAGATGATGAAGAGGGTGGTGTTCTTCTCTATGCTACATCTTCCTCCTCTTCCTCTGGGTAACTTTTTTTTTTTTTTTTTTTTTTTTTGGTATATGTTGTTATTTATGTAGTATTTGTGTGATTTCAAGATTTGGGTATGGGAGTTTAGAGAAGCAAAGGCAGAGGTTGCCTGTGTATAAGTACAAAACTGCTATTCTTTACTCAGTGGAGACTCATGCTACTACCATTATTGTTGGAGAAACTGGAAGTGGAAAAACAACTCAAATTCCTCAGGTTGTTTTTCTCTATTTTCTGTAAAGTTCATGTTTTTAATTTAGTATGATGTGAAATGTCATCCTTGGAATAATATTTGACAGTTTTGAACTTGTTGGGGTTGGCTATATGAATCCTCAGACCGTAGTATCTGTTGTGATTTAGTATTTAGGCATTCAACATAGTTAGACTATGAACTGTCTTCCATTAACCAGAACTGTGGCGGAGCCATGACTTCCTTAAGGGAATTCAAAATATAAAGAAGAAAACTCACGAAGAAGTGATGAGAATTCAGCATATAATATATAATAGTATTAAGTATATATACATTAAAAGGGAAAAAGATTGACCTATCTATGCAGTGTAGGTGTCAGTTGACTCACCTTGGACAAAGGTGACTCTGGCACAATTTAGTAAGGGGATTAAAAAATATGCCTGAATGCATCTTTGTCACCACAACTTCACTTATATCAAGGGGATTCTAAAACTTATATACATACAAAAAGATTTATGCTAACCTTTTTATACAGTATAGTTTTTCGACGAACTTCCTTATTTGTGGTTTTGGTGGGAGGGGGAGTTATGCAGCATGTGAGGTGATATCAGTAAGAATTTTGAGTTGCAAAGAGTGGAAGTATGTCTTTATCAGCAAGAGATATATAGTGGGAGAAAATTGCTTTGCCCCATAATGGCAGTGAACTGTTTCTCCATTATCTGGTTTTTTAAAATTCTTTAAGAATTTTGGTAACCAAACATCAGAAATAATTTTACCAAACAACCATTTTTTCTGCTAAACATATTACTGCCAAGTGGAACCATAGGTATAGTATCTTTTATTATTTGTCTAAAACATGTGAATGAACATATTGTTTTAGTTTGGTTAACAAAATAAACTCTTTAAGAAACTTGAAAATTTTAATGGTATTCGATACATTTTAATGTGTGCAGTACCTGAAAGAAGCTGGTTGGGCTGAGGGAGGGCGAATGATTGCTTGTACCCAACCAAGGAGACTGGCAGTCCAGGTGTGGTATTCTGTTACTGAGCTCTGTATGTTCTTTAATAAGTGAACTTTTATGTCTTATATGTTTGCCTTGATATCATTCTAATCGAGAGTAGATGCAAGCCATATGGCTGCTTGTGACGGACAAATATATTTGTACTTGTTAACTTTTTTTTAAGACTCTCCTGGATGCTTGTATTTACAATTAAAGTAGTTACTCTTCTGTTTTGGTTAAGAAAGTGAAAATTGCTACTATTGACATCTAGTTGTCCCAAACATATAATTAGAGTGGATTATAATCCCACATTGATTGGTGGTTTGCTTGTATGGGTTTGGGCAATCGTCTCCTCTTGAGCTAACTTTTGGGGTTGAGTTAGGTCCAGATGTCATATCTGTGACATCTTTACATGGTATCAGTGCTAGGTTCATCCCCGTTTGGGCTCCATGTCCATGCTTTAGTTGGGTCTGGGTGTGAAGGGTGTGTGTGTGTTAGAGTGGGTGAGACCCATATTGGTTGAGTAATGTACTGGTGGTTTGCTTATGTGCATTTGGACAATCCTTTCATATTGAATTAGCTTTTGGGGTTGAGTTAGACCGATGTGTCTTATCTTTACACATATGATATTGAGGATCAATGCAGACATCCTGCTCGTAATCTTTTGGACCGTAATATCTCTTATGGTTCAGTTATTTTGAACACATCTTTCAAGTCTCAATCTTTTATGTTGTAGGCAGTTGCTACGAGAGTTGCCGAAGAAATGGATGTTAAACTTGGTGAGGAAGTTGGTTATACTATTCGATTTGAAGATATCACGAATGAGGTGGGAGCGCTTTCTTTGTACTTACCTTTTTTTTGGGATAAAGGAAATAATCTTTTGCTTCATCATCAGTTTTTTTAGAGTTCCTACTTCATAAGTTCATAAAAGAATAGATGAATCTTTTGATATCTGCTGGGATTGCATATTTCAAGGTGTTAGGTCCTGTAATGTTCTAGGAAAGAAATTAAGTTTAGTTTGGCATTTCCCCGTTACTATGTTAACCTGAAATAGTTTGTTCCTTTTTTTGGATAAAATATGTTGACCTGGAACAGTAATGGTGGTGTTCTTTCACTACAGGAATTGACTAGGGTCAAATTTCTTACTGATGGGGTTTTGCTGAGGGAAATGATGGATGATCCTCTATTGAGCAAGTATAGGTACTATTTATGCTTTTTATGCCTTGGAAGGGTTCGAGTGCCTCCTTTTCTATCTTCTTCATCATGTAGTGCTGCTTAAGTTCTATTATTTACACCCCCGTTCTTGACTTTTAAGCTTCATGGAGTCCAAGTGTCAATCATTTCAATGCTATTAAAATATTGTGTTTGGTAGAGAAGACTGAAATAATAATCTAATTTTTTTAAACGTGGAGATTTATGTGTTGGCTAATTTAATAATCAATGTTTAAGCTTCACAATGCACATGATGGGCTGAGCTTAGAATTCCGCTAGCACTTGGCTGTTTATTATGTTTTTTTCCTTTGTCAAACTCAACGCTGAATTGTGAGTAGCATTTCTTTAGAAATCGAGCTAGTAAAATTGGGGAAGAAGAATAGAATCACAGAGAAATATAAAGAAAAAAAATTCACTTATCTGTTCTGAATGCTATCTTAACTTTGAATTAGCTTGATTTCTTTCCCAAAAACTCAGACGTTCTTATGGAATATAATCCACTTTCTACTTCTAGCTGATACTGGAAATGTCGACTGGAAGGTGAAAATTGTGTACTCTGATTTGTCTTTTTAATCATACAGTGTGATTATGGTAGATGAAGCTCATGAAAGGTCTCTCTCAACGGACATCTTATTGGGACTACTGAAAAAGGTTGATCAGGAAGTACTCTAGACTGGTTACGTATTTTCTTATCATTTGAGTGCACTTAGTTTAGTTCTTGTCTCTAAAAATGTTAATTGTTCCTATGGCTTCTGCAAAATTTAGATTCAAAGGCGTCGGCCTGAGCTGCGTATTATAATATCATCAGCTACGATTGAAGCAAAATCAATGGCTGCTTTCTTTAATACCAGGTTGGTTCTTGTGACAAATGTCTACCGAAGCTTTATAATTCTATACTCAAAAGTTCAAAAAGTATGATTCTCCTTTATGCTTTCTATTGATGCAATTTCTCAGTAGGTTATGCTTCTTGTTTTGAGTTGTATTCTCTAATTGGATATATCAAGTATTTTTCACCTTTATGGAATAAGTGCCTCGTCTTATTTTGAATATGTAGTGGAAAATGCGACCTTTTCTTGCACCAGAATTAACTCCCTTGAAAAATCTTTGCTCGCGTGTAAACGGGTTGCTCTACCAACTGAGCTATAGCCCTTAGCGCAAGGTTTAAGAACAGGTCATATTTAAGTAAATTGTTGCCAGTGCACTTCCCTTTTAGTGTTAAATCATGAGTTCTGATGGCTTCTCCACGAGGTCCTTGTGGGCAGTTGAGGTATGCGATCTTTTCTATCCAGGGGGGTTAAGAGGGGTGAGGTATGCTCCTGGCATCTTGGAGTTGCTCGATGATGGATGGAAGAGTTTGAACTCATGGTATCAATTCGTTTCTCAAGACTCAAGTTTTGGCTATATAGCCTTTGTTGAATTGAGTAGAGAAGACAATCCCTAGAATAGAGATTGAGCTGATCTTATGCAAACTCTGGAAACATGTTAAAACAAGGATTACTGTTTATTAGTTTTGATAAGTTGTTTATGAGAGCTAATTGATGAATATTCATTGGGTTTTGGACTAAATGAATACTTGCTCTCAAAGTGAGAACTAAAATAATGTGAATACTTGTTTCACTATTGCTTTGTCACTCACCTTTGGTTCATGTCTCTTGAGTCTTTCGGTATTGGTCTGACAGAATGATATTGTAGTCCTTGTGAAGCTTAAGATTAAGTGGTCTCAACTTACTTCTCCCATTTGTGACCACTCTATGTGTGTAAATTTTGTTAACAGGACGTTCAATGGTCATAGTGCTAGTTAGTTGGTACATTAGTGAATGATGTTTCTCGCCTCTGTCTGAGCAATGCTTACGTAGAATTTTATCAATGCTATTAAAAATGATGACAGAAACTCTACGGTAAGGATAGAAATGATTTTTGAAGAAGCAGTTGATTTGTTACTAGCTATAGAAAAATGTGAAGTACTTTTTCTTTTTAATAACTGTGGTGTCTGGGCTAGCTGTCATGCACCTCGACTAATTCCACTGTGTGCTCTAACACTTCTACACGTGGCCAAAATTTTGCAGAAGACGACGGGAGGAGGAGCAAGGACCAACAAAAGAACCTGCTATTCTGTCAGTTGAGGTATACGGATTTGTTCTTTGCGGTCTGCTTTGTCTGCATAACCAAAACTCAATAAAGTTAATTAACTAGATTGCTTAGTTGACTTGCAGTATTTCTATAGAATCGTTACGTACTCTGTGAACATCTAGGGTAGAGGATTTTGTTTATGATTTTCCTTGGTTGATTTGCAACCTTACTGAAATATCTTCTTTTTACACTGTGACCTTCTAGGGTAGGGGATTTAATGTGGAGATATTCTATGTTGATGATCCTGTTTCTGATTACGTTCGGTCTGCTGTTTCAACAGTGATGTCGATCCATGACCAGGTACACACTAGAACATGACTTCTTTGAACTATTTGGCTACATCATGCTCAAATGTGAAAAATGTCGAGTTTAGTTCTCATTGATGAAATCTCTTCTGTTCCCTTGATTCCCACTTGATGATAATGTTTGTGCAACATAGTCAGTTTTTGGCTAAGTTGCGCAGACTCTTCACTTTCGGTGCTGCACCCATGTCGGATTCTCCAAAAACATACTACTTTTAGAGAATACGACACATCTGTCGGCATTTTTTACGAGTCCAAACAACATATGTTTTTGGGCACCTTTGCTCTCAGCAGAGGCACGTCTCCTCTAAATAATTATGGTCCAGCTAACTTCTTTTCATTATCTTATAATGAGTTCTATGGCTACTCTGAAGGATATGTCTAATTAAAATTTTGAAGCACGTGGTAAATAAATTTCCAAGACTCATTTAAGTTGAGGGGGTTGGCTTATTCAGACAATTCTTGGTGCAGAAACTCAGCTGAGTGTTATGCCTTTGTTTTGTTGTTTCGTTTGTCTACAATGTGTTGCATGTGACTTCTTGTACTAGGTGTCTTTGAATGAGACTATGATTGAAATCCGTGATGACTCAATGCAGCCTCTAGTGTAGTAATTCATTTTTTATTTCCCCAGGATAACTTTCCATGATTTCTTTCATCTTTGATTCTTAATATACTATCATACAACACTTGATTTATGGCTCTTCATTTATACTTGTAGGAGCGGATGGGAGATATCCTGGTGTTTCTCACTGGTCAAGATGATATTGATAATGCAATACAATTGCTCACTGAAGAAGCCCAAAGTAGTGGGAAGCAAGGTACTGAATAATCCTCTTAGCAATTGCTAAGTGTTAATAGAATTGCTGACAAATAATAGAAAAGTGGTTGCAGATAAATACATTGCCTTGTATGAAATCAAAGAAAAAAAAGGGATAGATAACATACGTTTTTCAATTCACTTTTCTTGCAGGACTGGTTTCTGTGCCATTATACTCTGGACTTCCTCGAGCAGATCAGGTAGGGTAATGCATCATGCAGTTTTTAAGGTTAAGATTTTGTTGAACTTTCACCAAATGGTTCTATTTCTTCCAATTGTACAGGATCTTGTGTTTTCCCCTACTCCCAGAGGGAAGAGAAAAGTGATATTTTCAACAAATATTGCTGAGACGTCATTGACTCTAGAAGTATATATCTGAAACCTTTGGGTCAAAATCTTTGAGGCATACATGTTATTACGTTTGTCTTCATCATATTCCTGAGCTGAAAATTTTCTTTCTGTTTTCAGGGTATTGTCTATGTTGTTGATAGCGGGTTCTCAAAACAACGTTTCTACAATCCGGTACTTTGTTTCTCTCTGTTTGACTTGACTCTTTTCCCATGCTTTTTTGTTCAGGTTTTTGTGGTTGATGATGTTACTGTTATTCTGATAAATTTCTACACCATGTCGATTTTGGACCTCATTTTGTAGCAATTTTCTGAATCGTCATTCTGGTTTTGTGCACCAAGAATCAGTATTGCCATATCTTACATGCATTACCCGTATCCAAATGTCATTACTCCTGACTGTCCTTTTGAAGAAACATTGATAATAAGCTTGTGTCTGTAAGCTTGAATTTTTTACCCTTAAGCTCCCTCGTTCTTCCTGTTGGTCACTTCAGTCCATGTAAGCATGGATGTACAAAACATGCTTTAATGAGCAAAAGTGGGAAGATAATTTTAGTCTGTCACTATGAAGAATGTGCTCTATATGTTGGACTCTTGCTTCTTCTGATGAGAAAACTATCCGATACTTTTGTATTGAGCTTTCCTCAGTTCAGTTGATTCAGTTTCTGCCTTTCTGGTAATTAGTGCATAAAGATTGAAATGTAGTAATGCCAAAAGAAATGCAATTTATGCATGTTATGCCTGATATTTCTTTTTATTTTGGATCTGCTTTAAATCAGATTTCAGATATTGAGAACTTGGTAGTGGCACCAATATCAAAGGCATCTGCTCGACAAAGGGCTGGTAGAGCTGGAAGAGTTCGACCAGGAAAGTGTTTTAGGTATGTGGCTCACCACATAGAAGCACCACAGAAGAATCCATATCATTATGTAATGATTGATTTTTTCCAAAGCTTAAAACTCCCCAAGTCCATAATTCTTGTATCATATCTCCAGTTTAGTTTGGCCCTAATTAATCTTAACATTGCTGACACAGAATATAATTTATTTGTAAGGAGTCTTTTTTATGCTATTCAACAAGTGGATAAACTAAAAAAATCTATCATCTCACTTTTTTGCATGTGAAACAATTTACATATTAAACTCCCAATTCAATGCGTAATTCTGCAAACTTTTCTTGACACTGCAAATTCAAACCATGCCATTTGATTCACAACAGAGTAAGTACTTGTATGTAGCACAATTTATGTGAATTTAATGAATTGACGCCCTACTGTTCCCATCATAGATCTCAGTTGGTGAATAAGATCACCTTTTTTGTGTCACTGATTCTATTTTTCTAGTGACTATTTTCAAGTAGGAAGTGGAGGATTCTTAATTTGTCTCTTGTCCTGGGTGTTTATAATACCTTTCGTGTAATAAATATAGTTGTTGACTCTTCTATTTTCCTGTTCAGGCTCTACACAGAAGATTACTTTTCCAATGAAATGTCTGTGGTGGGAATACCCGAGATTCAAAGATCAAACCTTGTTTCCTGTGTCATCCAGGTATGTCTTTCTTGAACCAAGAAGATGCTAGTGCCATGCCTTTTCTTTCATGTGTATGGAGCTTTAAGTATGACCTCCTTATCAGGGAGCCTGGTTAGATCATCTGCCTTGTAAAAATTTCATGCCTGACGTGTTACTTTCGTCATTTTTCTCAATCTTCCAACAAAAATGAAAGGTTGGAAGTAAATGAGACCACTATCAATAGAATTTCCCTGATGTGCATGAGGTAGTTTTTTTTTTTTAAAATCCCTATTGTGCATGAGCTTTTGCTCTACAATATTAAGTATTTTGTGTTTTTCTTTCTTTTCTTCATTGCAAAGACCATCCTTTTGATTAATCTTCTCTTTCATACTTTGATCTAACTCAACATGTTCATGAAAAATGAAATTTCCTTTTATGCTTTATTTTCCATAAGACCACCAAAGTTTGCTCATTCATGAAGCTTCTATTACTTGTTTGGGGGTAATTGGCTTTATTCAACCTATATTTGTAAATAGAAAATGTTGAAAGGATTGTTGTATTGCCTTTTGTATGAGTTTCATCTCCTTTGTGGCGTCAAATTTTCAAATTTGAGTCTCATCCTACTGTTCAGCCTGTAAAGAAATTTCTTGGATATTAGTTAATAACTTTCTTATCTATATCCCAGTTGAAGGCTTTGGGCATCGATAATATTTTAGGTTTTGATTGGCCAGCATCTCCATCACCTGAATCGATGATCAGAGCACTTGAAGTACTGTACTCACTTGGAGTACTGGATGACGACGCCAAACTTACTTCACCTACTGGATTTCAAGTTGCAGAGATTCCACTGGTATGTTTATGACCAGCCATCTCATATGCTCCGTTAAATTTCCTCACTTTTTACTTCTTTGCTGTTCAGTGCAATCTTTTATTGCCAGCTCCAGTAATATGACTTGCAAGTTGGAGACTTCCCGTCAAATTTGCAGTTCTGTAACCTTTATTATGACATTTCTCATCAAACAATACCCCTCTTCTCCATTCTCCAATAAAAGCATTATAAAGGAAATACATCATACAAAAGTAATGAGCAAAGGAATATTTACACAATTATGAAAAAAAAAGTAACACCTAAGGCAGTGGCTACCGGTCGATATAGTGAGATGAAAACCAACGGAGACCCTGGTCAAATCCCAGCAGTGGAAAAGAAGTGCTAGGTGATTTCTTCAACATCTGTCTTTTAAGTCTTGGCGGGCATAGTTAACCAACATCTATGCTGGTGGAAGCTAGCAGGTACCTGCTAAACCTAACACCACCATTACAAAAAAAAGAAAGTAATAAAGAGTTCTGCAATTGAGGGAGAGAGAGACACACAATTCTTTTACTCCCATTGGATACTAAATTTGATTTCGTATAAGCCTTTGCTTTGGGGCTGATAGTTAGACATTTAGAGTACGGATATTTGTTGCCAGCTTTGGCGGTTGAGGCAACTTGCTTAAACTGCAACATGAACTCTTTTTCCTTTTGTTGTAGTCTATCGTTATCACTAGCAATTGGAAGATGCAGTCTTGACTCATTCATTTTCTTCTGTAACATCTAATTGTTAATGAATAAAACCAGTTATCCTCAAGATAGCTTATGCTGTATACTATATATAGCTCTCTTATACTGATGCACTGTGTTGTTGAGTGCCATAGGTGTGAGATCAATAGGAAGTTGATTAACTAGATGCTTGATGCTTTGTTGAAGGTCTCTCGGTGCATTACACTAATGCAATGTGTCTCTCAATTCATGGATCTAGGAATTTTCTTATTTAACCCAGTTTCTGAAACTTGTATTTTTGTGTAGGACCCATTAATATCCAAAATGATCTTAGCTTCTTGTGAGTTTGGATGTTCGGAGGAAATAATTACCATTGCTGCTGTACTCTCCATACAGGTAAATCCTCGCCTTCCAAACCTTAATTGATTTAACAATAAAACAAGACTTCTATATTTTGTCAGACCAATATATTGTTTATTTTTGCAGTCTATTTGGATTCCTGTTAGAGGAGTACAGAAGCAGTTGGATGAAGCTAAATTGAGATTTGCAGCTGCCGAGGTTTTTGGTTTCTTCTTTTTCGCTTATTAATTTCACCTCTGTAATAACTTAGTTGCATTAAACTTATAAGTACACAATGAAGTACACATTTGACAACTTGCATATGGGTCTCATAATAGATTATGGTAAAATTTAGAGCTCAAATAAATTACTCTGTACAGAAGATGTTAATAATTTTCTTTTCCACCTTTCTCCTGCTTCACTATCACCTTTAGTTTGTATTTTCCTCTTGTTGTGATAAAATTATATTTTTTGTTCTTCCCTGAGATTTATGCAAAGTAATCTTTACAATTTGTGTCCATTGTCATTTGATTCATCCGAACTGACTGTTTTGTAGATTAACAAATGTTTACTCTAGTATTGAGTTGCTTATCGGAGTGATACATATTTATCTAAAGGATACTTCAATTGTATGAAAGATCCCAAGGCTACGATTAAGTTCAAACTTCTGGAGGTGGCAAATATTTCTATTTAGAGAAGGATCACATAAATGGGTTGGACTAACAGAGAGTAGGTAAAGAAAGTTGAGGGAAATGGAGTAATTCTCAGGATCTTGCACTTCCCTTTTTTTTTTTGTCCATTACTTGATTCATTGCATAAGCAGAAATGTTTTCCCAGTCAAGACCTCATATTGGTGCAAAACTAAAAAAAGGACAGATATTGTGTTTTGTCTTGTGATTTCTACTAACTTTCCAACTATCTGCTTTAAGGCTTAAAAAGTGTTCGATGAAGTCCAATAAAATAGCACATACAATTAGAAAGTTTGTGTAGAGACAATACAGTCACTGATTGGAATTTAGATTGCTGCCTATTTATTTCTAGTTATTTACTTGTTTAGCCTTCTTCAAGTAAATTCATGTGTAACTTCGATAAACCTTTGCAGGGTGACCATGTCACATTCTTAAATGTGTATAAAGGATTCATTCAGTCTAATAAATCTTCGAAGTGGTGTCACAAGAATTTTATAAATTATCATGCCATGGTAAGTCCTAATCCAACTTCCATGATGTTCTACTTTTTACATTTTGCAGTGTTTCGTGAACGTGCCCCTTATGGCATCCTTGATTTTTTCCCCATTATGTAGAGAAAAGTAATTGAAGTTAGGGAACAGCTGAAAAGGATTACACAGAGGTTGGGCATAGGATTAAAATCTTGTGAAGGGGATATTCAGGTAACTTTATTTGCTGACTCAGTTGTTAATGTCAATAGCATTCAACAGACCGTGGAGCAGTTGCCCATGTTTTAAAACTGATTGCTCGCTTGTCATTGAGTGAATATTGTTGCCTGAATCATTCTTTTCCGCCACCAAAAGGCCGTTAAATTTGAGCAGCAACTGCCGCTAAGGGCTTCAATTAAAATTGTTCGCAGGTTTAGAGATTGCAGCTTGGTCACTCTCTCAATAGCAGCATATTTTTTTGAACCTTTTTGGGGGCAATTCTTTCTTTTATGATGTAATAGGCGTAACGAAATTTAGTCATTTCACAGGCAGTAAAGAAGGCAATTACGGCAGGTTTTTTTGCCAATGCTGCCCGCTTAGAAGTGAGTATGAAGTTTGGTACACGTAGCTATTTTTGTCTTAAAACGCACTCTTTCTGTTTCTGCCTCATTTTTCTGATATGAGCATATCTGATAACTTCTGTTGCTGATACTTGAAACAGCCATTCAGTCACAATGGGATGTACAAGACTCTCAGAACTTCTCAAGAAGTGTATATTCATCCTTCATCTGTGTTGTTCAGGTATTTATCTATTAATGTCTCTATCAAACTCTGATAGCTTGATTGATTTGCTGATATTACGGAGGCTTACGACTTTCCCTTAGTAGTCATAAGATGAGGAAATTACGTTCATCTGTGTGATCTATTGCCATTTTAAAGGTATGAAATATTTCTATAACTGGTTTCGATAGTCCAACTATCTAAGTTATTAAGAAAACTAGTCATTTCTGTTGCTCAAGTTCTCAAGTTGGAGAAATCCCATGTGGGCATCTGGCCCAACTTCAGTTGAGGCACAGGTTTAGAACTCCATGGAGTATGGCTGACGTGACCTGACTCACACATCACGTATTGTCCTTACCACTTAACCAACACCCTAAGAACTAGGAAGATCTATCATTCTCGAGTCAAATTCATAATTAGGAAACGGTAACATTTTCTTTTTTTGCATCCTATTGTAGCATGGCGTGGTCATGAACTTTCTCGTTGCCATCTTTCCTCCTATATGTGTGCATGAAAGATGTCTGGTTTTGTAGCATCCATTTTTTACACATTTCCCTTCTTAGTCTCAAATAACAATAGGGAGTACAAGTGTATTACATCACTTACATGTCTACTTTATATAACGTGGTTCTCATATTTAACAGGGTCAACCCGAAGTTCATCGTGTACCATTCTCTCGTTTCAACAGATCGTCAGTACATGCGAAATGTCATCACTATCGATCCTTCTTGGCTAACAGAGGCTGCTCCTCATTTTTACCAGAAGCAGCTGCATAGTTCTATTCCTCAATGATACACAATTTTCTTGGATGCTCCTTGGCAGCCTCATTCTGGTTTAAAAATTTTGTTGAGTCATTTGTAAACCTTGTAAATTAGTTATACTTCTCTACCATAGGCTCGAGAGAGGTTAATTAAACACCTTTCGTTTGAAAATTATACTGTATATATAGGTCGAATATTATCTTTTTTTTGTAGTGAAGCTGATTAAGATGGATTCAAATTTTAAACCAAGCCCAACATGAATAGCCAATTTGTTACATAAACACTATTTGATCATTATACCAATTTATAAGTACATATACATGACTTATTGCAAGTTGCAACAATTATAAAGACTAAGACAAAAACAAAACAAAAACACAAGTAATTTTTACTAGAGGAAAAGTGAATATATAGGGACTCTATTCATAACTTCCCTTTATTTGTCACACCAATACAAGTACACAAGTCTTAATTATATATTAACTTAAAAGATGAATTTTCATAAAGCGCATAGATAAAGAGGAGGTTGCGGATTTCTGATCTTCGCTTTAAACACAACAATAACCACAAAGGCCATTGCAAGTTGAGCACTTGTTACAATATATAACTTTGCCAATTTTGTAAATCCTACCAAGATTCCTCAGTAAATGGTGCCCACGAAAAAACACTCCCTTGGCCTCAGTAGTGGTATTTCCAATCATTGCTGCATCAAAAAGTGTGTGTAGAGCTTCATATTAGTCAATTGCGGAACCAGAAATTCATATAAGAGGTACAAAATACAATAAAATAGTATAACATGCATCCCGTATAGTATTTATACATGTAACATAACAATTTTTGAAAGTCCTTTACTACGATGTCTCCATGATGTTAATAGAACTCGATCATTTATATATAACCAAAAAAACAACAACAAATAAAAACATTTTTTTTAATCATAATAAAATAGATGGAGACAGTAAATTAACCTTGGGTAAGTGGAGCAGGGGCCTCAGAATTCATCTCCCTAGCAACACTTTGTGAGGATATTATTTAGAATAACCAAAGAAAGAAAAACAAAATATTATTTTTAGAAACCATTTTAATTAACAAATTAAACTACTTGGATTTTTTTTTTCTGATGAGAAAAGACTTGCATTTCTTCCATATTTATAGAACTACTATTTAAAAGGAATTTCCAAGTTACTATCAAAAAATAATTATGAATTAATTTTTTCCCCATTGACTATTCCCTAACGGCGAGATCAGATCGTTCCACTTTATTTTGGGAAAGCAGTTGTAACACATCTGTACCTTGTCCAACTTTCCATCAACATCTCTTCTTCTATTTTTCACGATACTTTTCAAAAAGAGAAACTTTAATCAAGGAAAATCAAGTTGTTTGAATGCAATAAATATTCGTGCAATTTTACCATGAAATCTATATAATCATAAAGGGTCAAAACGCGTCATGAACTAATAAGAAGAACAATTACAGAAACAAATAATTTTTTCCATGGAATTTATACAATCATAAAAGGACAATATTATGAGTTAGTGATTATTTGCCTCGTATGACATTTTCAAACTTATTAGGTACATAATAGTTTTCACATTGGAAAAATCTATCAATATTCCATTCCACCTAAGGAAAAAAATCTTTAAGCCAATTTCCACAAACTAGAGAGGAAAAAAAAGGTTATGATGAATTGGGACTGTTGGCAGCCTCATTCTGGTTTGAAAATTTTGTTGATCATTGGTAATTGGTTATACTTTTCTCCCATAGGCTCAAAAGAGGTCAGTTAAACACCTTTCGTTTGAAAATTATATTGAGTCAAATCTAGGGGCGGACCCACAGGGGCTGCCCGGGTGCTGCGAGCGCCATTAAGCTCATATCGAACTATGTATATTTATATCAAAATTAAGATATTATCGTATAAAATAAAAGTCGAGCACCAATAAACAAATGTATTAGTTGGCATGGTGGTTGGAAATGATTCTCAGGTCTTATATTGCTAAAAAATGTCCTGATTCAATTCCCTGTAATTACATTGTTTTTATTTTAAAATCAACTCTTTTCTTTCCTTTTTTCACGAATTGTCCTATTTCTAATTTTTCTAAAACAAAATTCTTTTTTAAGATTATTTTTCTTTTTGATTTTTTTGGCTATCTTATATAAATATATATTTTTTTCTTTTGACAAGTATTAAATTTATACATTTATATTTATGATTGATGCTTAAAAGTAACCTCGATCTTAAAAATATAAACAGTCATGACTTCCATTACTATTAACTTTTTCTTCTCATCAGTCTAATTAGGAAAAATAAAAGGGAAGGAAAAAATGTGTTCTAGCGCCTTTATTTCAATTTTTCAATTTAAAAGCGAAAGAGTCTTCCTTCCGTTGGTTTGCCTTTTTGGTAACTACAATTGTATGTGAAAGTATATTGTTCTCCTCATTTTTTTCTTGAACCAATCCAAATATTTCGATTGTCTATTGCATTGAAAAAATAACACCTATTTTGACGAATTTTAGCTCGTAGTTACGCTCTTTGGTTAATTTAAGTTGAAAATAGTGAGCACCCATAGTTATAAATTTCTGGATCCGTCACTGAGTCGAACAGTAGTAAAGTTAATCAAATTTTAAACATGAATAGCCAATTTGTTACATAAACACTATTTGATCATTAAAAAAATTAAAAGTACATACACTGATTTATTGCAAGTTGCAACATTATAAGACAAGAACAAAACACAAGTAATTTTTACTAGAGGAAAAGTGTATTCATAACTTTCCTTTATTTGTCACACCAATAAAATACATAAGTAGTCTTAATTTATATAAACTTAAAAGATATATTTTCATAAAGCGCGTGGTTAAGAGGAGTTTGCGGATTTCTGATCTGCTTTAACACAACAATAGCCACAAAGGCCATTGCAAGTTGAACATAGTTACAATATATAACTTGGCCAATTCTGAAAATCCTACCAAGATTCCTCAGTAAATGGTGCCCATGAAAAAACACTCCCTTGGCCTCATTAGTGGTATTCCATTCATTGCTGCATCAAAAAGTGTATGTAGAGCTTCATATATGTCAGTTGCGGAATTAGATTTATATAAATGGATACAAAATACAATAAATGGATCACATCATGCATATACTCTTTCTGTCTACTTTTATTTGTCATGTTGCGCTTTTCGTAAGTCAATTTGACAAATTTTTTAAAATTAACTTAGATTATATTAATTTGATAATTTTAACAAAAAAATTAGATATTCAAAAACTATACAAAGAGTACTATAAATTGCATTTTTTTGCATATCAGTATGATGAAAAAATACATCATAAATGTTAGTCAAATTTTTTATCGTTTGACTCTATAAAAGGAAACTATGACAAATAAAAGCGGACGAAGGGAGTAGTATTTATACATGTAACATAACATTTTTTAACGTCCTTTACTAAGATGTCTCCATGATGTCAAGAGAACTCGATCATTTATATATAAAAAAAAAAAAACAAAACATTTTTTTAATCATAATAAACAGATGGAGACAGTAAATTAACCTTGGGTAATGGAGCAGGGGCCTCAGAATTCATCTCCCTGCAACAATTTGTGAGGATATTATTAGTAGAATAACCAAACAAAGGTAAACAAAAATATTATTTTTAGAAACCATTTTGATTAACAAATTAACTATTTCAAGTTTTTTTTTTTTCTGATAGAAAAAGACATGCATTTCTTCCCTATTTATAGAATCAATAATACTTGCATGCAACAATCAGAAAAATAGAGGAAAATATTGAGGACTAACTTTGAATTCATCAAGAAAAAAAATATATTTCATAAAGACCTTTTTCTTTTGGGTCAAAAAGATAGAAATATAAAATATTATATTAGTTAATTATATCCATCATAAAGACTTGCTTTAACTAAACCTAATTTCCGGAGGACACGTATCAATGTATAATATTATAATTATCGAGATTGAAGATTAGGATAAAAAGTTAGCAGGACTGTCGTCTAGTTTTGAGTATTTTTATCATGATTACTTTCCTACTATCTTATATCCGTGACTATTATTTCTTTGTTTTAGTAACCATTGAACTTTGTGATTCTAGTTCAAGATTCTCACTTTTTATTTAATTTACTATATGTAAAGAGTTATTTATAAATATTTATACTCTATTTTGTTTCAATTTATGCGTCATTTAATTTTATAATCTCCTTTTATCCTCAATAAATAATTTATAACTACACAAAAGTGTAATTTTTGTTTTAGCCACAAATTTCAATTTTTTTTTCTTTGTGTCTAGTATCAAACTCCGTCATAATAATTGAGACGGAGAAATAATCTTTTTAACACATACACATAATCCAAGATTCCAAGCAAAAATTACTGAATTTCAATGAACTCGTAAGTTATAAGCTATAAGTATCGCCTTACATCCATTGCATCGGCTGTTAAAATATTCCGTCCTTAATCATATATTTCGAATTCGGATTCATTTATCAGGTAAACGAGAGGGATCATATGTAAATTTAACAACCAAAGACTTCATATTAAAATTTTGCCTTTTCGTTGAACTTGTTTAAAGATTCCCACTTAATTAATTTAATATAAAGAAAATAAGACTACAAGAGCTAAAATCATTCCAAAGGATAAATTTTAACAACCAATTCGACTAGTGGTCAAGTCAATTAAAAAGCACTATAATTTTTTGGTATTAATTAATTGTAATACGTGATTTTATACTTGTTGGTAGAATTTCATTTTGTTATTTTTAATTCTTTTTTATAACGTGACATAAAAGATTCAAAAATAAAAAAAAATAAATTAAAAACGTCATTTATAAATAACTATTTCAAAAATGATCATCGATGATGACGGTAAATACTGAATACAATAATATGAGTATTATGATAAAATATTGAAGGTTCCCAAGTCCAGTAATTCCATTGTATAATAAAATTACTACAAGATGGGTTTTTATTCAATACATTTTTACTAATATTATAGCAAGCTCTAAAGTAGAAAGAGCATTACTAATAATATTACATAATTGCCATTACAAAAGTTTTAATATAATATATTACGTACTCCATACATAATTAATTAATTGTGTGGCTTGGCTTGAGTAACTTTGTCCATTGCCTCACCTTTGTAGGAGCAACACCTATAGCAACCATTGTAACCATGGCCACAGCAACCATACTGGCAGTATCTCCACGTCGTCCACCACCACACCACCACCACGGTGTCCGTGTCCACCACCACACCACGTGTCCGTATCCACCACCACCGTGTCCATATCCACCACCACCACGTCTATCCACTCACCCTCCATACTCACCACCACGCGTCCATATCCACCACCAGGGTATCCACCATATTGGGCTTCATGTACTTCATTCTTGTTTTCAGATTTCTTAGCTACATCAAATGTCGAATATGTAATGTTATAAATAAGATAAGGTAGAGACGAGTCAAATTTTAAATTTATAAATTATGAATTTGTTTTTAAGAAAAAAACAACTTGCTTTATTCGTTTTGAATAAATTATTTATACATGTACGTACGTAGTATAAAATACCTAACGTATATGGATGATGTATATATGATCATTTACTTTATGTAGTGTTTTACATGATACAATTTGTTAGGTTTAGGGCAACACGAAATGAAAATCTTGGTTAAGAGTCTAGCATTTAGTGCATACACATATGGAACTTTTGTGGTACTTTGTTTAACGTAACAATAACATACTCAGTATATTTACAAGTGTATATGAATTTTTGTGACAACTATAAACTAATTTTTTTGAGTTATTTTTGGCGACGATTGAAAAGCTCGCCACGAATGTAGAATGTATAGTTTTTTTATAGACCTCGATTCAAAATACTTAATTAAGGATACTTGTTATAGTGGACCAAAATGTTACTACTAGATAAAAATTAGGTGAGATATTCAATATTTGAAAGTGATAAAAGAATAAAATGAGAAAATAATAATCTTACAGTTCTCAGCCAACTCAGTAGCTAAAATCTCAGAGCTTATTATTAGGAAAATAGCCAAAAAAAGACCAAAAAATAGAAATGCCTTGGAACCCATTTTTTTTGTAGTTTCTAATTGAAGGATGAAAAAAGTGAGGCATCATTGGGCTATATTTATAGTAAGATTTCAATGATCTCTTTTGATTGAAGTGAAAGGACATTTATGGTGTAATTGGTTGGCAAGTAAAAAGAGTTGAATTTAACAATTGAGTTTATTATTATTACTAGAAATAAAGGTTATTTCCACAGCAAATAAGTGGAAAATTATTTTAACTTACAAGAAAAAGGGAACAACCTTTCACTTTTTTAATATAAAAATAGTATTCTTTCTATCTATTCTATTTTTTTTTGTCATCTGTACATTTTAAAAATCAATTTAATTAATTTTTAAATTTAAATTAGATTACATTAGTTTGATATCTGAAACATTTTTTTTAGATATTCAAAAACTATACGGAAAGTATATAAATTGTAATTTTTTGTATATCAAATGATGAAAAATACATCATAAAATGCTAATAAATTTTTTATAGTTTGATCTAAAAAGAGAAACTATAACATTAAAAGTGGACATAAGTAGTACTATATAAAAATGTCACAAAACATTTTTACGTAAAAAATAAATTGAGTCACATAATTACCACCATACCTTTTTTACCATCAAAATATTAATAAATAACTACCAAATATTTTTTAAGTAAAAAAATAATAATTTCGACGTAGTGTTACAATTTTTATAGGTCACGTGAGGGTGCATTTATGGAGTATAGTCTATGTATTTCAACATGCACAATTGAATCTGAGGCAAAAATTTATTTGAAATTTATGAGTTCTAAATTTTAAAATAACAATACATAATTGATATATATGATGTTAGTAATTGAATTCTATCCTTTAAAGAGAATTAGTTAGTTTCCACTCAGATAAATAAGTGAAGGTCGTAATAATATTAATACCTATGAATTTGATAGAATTTTCAGTAATTTTGATTTAGTCTTATCCTTATACTAAAATATTCATTTAATATGAATAAATAATTTTATCTAGAATCCAATATTTGAAAAATCAAAATTCAGAATATATAAACTAAAAATCTTGACTCCTGTAGCTAGAAGCAGAGAGGGGTGAGATATATTTTTCTTTAGTACAGCGATATTCTCTCTGTTCCTAATTGCTTATTCATTTTGACAAATCAAGAAAGGATATTTTAACCTATCATATCCTCAATTAATTACTTTAAAAATATAAAATTTCTTGAAACTCTTAAATTTTAATTCATCAACTTAATAATTAATATGACTAAAATGGTAAACTCACTATGTCATTCATTATTTTCTTATACGCGTATAATTCAAAATGGACAAAATCAGGGACATAGGACTATTACTTTCTAATTAATTATATATATATATATCAAATACAAATAATTTTTCTCGAGATGAAAGAGCCTAGTACAACTGCTGGCCTACGAATTAAAATTATTATAAATTAAATACCAACTTGATTAAGTACTATAGTGAGTTGAAAAGTCATTTTAATTAAACCTGCTACCCAACCACCTTTCATTATTACTAGTTACTACTACTGTTAAAGCTTCCAGAAAAAAAGAAATATTATTTTTAACTTTACAAAAGAAACGTGATATCTAATTTTTATAATAAGTTTGTAATACAATTGATATGTTATCGGAGCATATAAAGATATTAAATTGAATCTCATAGTCATTCAGTGTGTGTGTTTCATAAAAAATAAAATAATAAGTTTTTACGTGAGAAATTAGCTCATTGATAATATGATTAAGTAAATAAGAATACTTTTTATGATTAAAATTTGTAAATAAAATAATCACACATTTCAATGATACCAGTAACACTCAATATTCTATTTTAAAAAAAAATTAAGATGGAATTTAAATTTTTTATATATAATTCAGAAGACATTGAATAACTGACACTAGGTTAGGTTATACAATTCAATAGGTTCAGTGCATATAATGGATCATAAAAATAGTTAGGTTGCAAAAATATCTACATAGAATATAAACAGTATGATTTTATAGTAATTACTTTTTTTCTGTTTTTTCTAAAATATTTGGACGAGTTTGGTTGGAGATATTCTAGATTATTCTAATAAAAAATAATAGACTCGTGTTAGGAAATTAGATTAATAGCGAATTGAAATATTTTAGTAGTTAAAAGAAAAAAATATCATCTAGATATTCGTTAATAATAATAATAAATAGACTCGTGATTATGAAATTAGATCTGTGCCCTAGTCAAAAATCAACTAGAGCTCGTTAACAGGGAAAACTAGATAATTAGACATACTCTATTATTTTATATAAACTATTATAATATTATCTATACTCTTAAAATATTACGTAAGCTTATCACTAATAATAGTTTCCTATCATATATTAAGAAAGATACACGTAGAAATATGTATTTTTGCTACATATACAGTAACATAAGGAGAAAGGTGAATGAATTGAGAGGAAGGCGATCGAGATTTGTATTTATGTATCTCATCTATACATGTGAATCATACTAGATAACTCTAGATACATGTAAAATGTATCTGGTATCCTAGATATATAGGAGAGTGACGAGCGAGATGGGAGATAGTGAGATTTGTTATGTATCTCAGATACATACGAATCAACCTGGATATAATGTATCTAGAATAAAATACACTTAACTTTGACCCGTATATTTCAAGATACATGCACTGAACGTATTGAATATACCAAAATCTAATAAAATACATAATTTACAAACTATAGAATGTAACTAAATAATTGCTCCTAACCTAATTAAGTTAGGTAGTTTTCCCTTAATAATAATAGACTTGTGACTAGGAAATAAGATTGTGATCTAAGTCATTAATTTTAGTAAACTAAAATATCTTTCTAATTATTATTATGGCAAGCCCTAAAGTAGAAAGAGTGTTACTACTATATATTACATAATTGCCATTACAAAACTTATAATATATGGATTAATTAATCTATTGTGTGTCTCTTTGCCCATTGCCTCACCTTTGTAGGAGCAACACCTATAGCAACCGTAGTAATCACGGCGGCAGCAACCGTACCGGCGGTATCCTCCACGTCGTCCACCACCACGTCCACCAAAGGTATTCATCACCCACATGACCACCTCCAGGGTACCGAGGTATCCACCACGACCACGACTACGACCGCGGCCAGGCTATCAGCCATATTGGGCTTCATTTACTAATGCATTCTTGTTATCTCTTTTCTTTGCTACATCAATTAATTTTGTAAAACAAAATAATGTTATTCTTAGTTATTTTTATTTATTCTTGTACTAACTCTAAACTAGAAACAATTATATTAGGAGTAATATATTTCAATTATATACATAATGGTAAAGTGATTTTTTACACTATCAATCATTCAAATGATGTCTTACAAAAATATTGGGATGTATATATAAATTGAAAATAAGATATTTTCTATATTACAACAGATAAAAATGACTCCATGGTGATTCCTAATGGTTGTATACCATGTGTATAACTTTAACCTTTTATAATATTAGCGTATATATGTTAAATCATTTACTTATATCTTGGGATATTTTATAATATTAGTGCATACATGTGTAATTCCGAGGTTGGAAAAATTTTCATTGGGATTTATCACCACTCTCAGAAATAAAATGAGCAATATGTAATCCAAATAATCTAGTCAAATCCTTGATACAAATATCAGATATCGAATTGAAAATCGAAGAGAAGTAACACAAGCATAATTATACATACAATTTGTAGGTCCAAGACACATGAAATGAAAATCTTGGTAAGTGATGACCAAATTAGCATTAGTAAATATAGAGGCATGGAATTTAAATACTTAATTCGGTGGACCACTAATTAGAAAGATTAAATAATTTTAAGAAACTACTTAAACATACTTAACTATTGTATATAATATCATTATCTATATTTTTAACTTACCACTAATTAAGAGGTTTCTACTGACGAAGATACACTTAGGTACATGTATTTTATCAGATACACTAAAATAGAGAGAGAGTCGAGCAAGAGAAGGAGGGAAGCAAGCAAGATAGGTAGAGAGACTCGAGCGAGATAAGGAGGGAAGCTAGCGAGATAGGTAGGGAAGCGAGCGAGATTTCGTTATGTATCCTCGATACATGCGAATCGCGCTAGATACACACAAATATACCAAATACATAGGAGAGTGGCGATCAACATTTATTATGTATACATGTGAATCCACTTGGATACAATATATGTAAAACAAATTATACCTAATTTCGATCTTATGTATCTGGACATATCTAAACATATATGGACGCACAAAAATCTGATAAGATTCGTAATATTGCAAACTAGAGTGTATCTAAATAATAAACTTCTAAATTAGTGAGATTTATGTAAGTTTCAATAATTTACTAGATATTCATGTATTTCAAAAAGACAGAATATAAGGAGAAATGATCTTACAGTAGCCAACTCCCTATATAGCTAAAACCTCAAAACTTTTCATTACAAATATAGACCAAAAAAAGGCCAAGAATCAGAAAGGTTTTTGGAACCCATTTTGTATCCTCCGTGAAAGATGGTTTAGGTATAATTTTTTTAAAATATATCAACGATAATAACTTAATTGCTGTTAAATATATATTTTTAGAGCCATTTAGTATTCTTTGTAAATGTCTCTACAGCGACATCGAATCCAATGACAATTAACTAATGTTGATAAAGACTTTAACACTCATTATTGATGTGCATAAAGACTACTTGGTTAAATCTATCACAAGTAGATGGCCTTATTAGCCTAGTAGAGGTTACTCCATCCTTTTCCTTAGGAAGTTAATTCTTTGATAAAAAGATAAGTCTTGTTAATTATAACTTCACATAACATAGAATCTTACTATAAATAGAACCCAAGAATGTTGGTGTTTCTTCATCCCTCAATTTTCAATTATCATAAGAAAAACTAATACTAAAAAACAATGGTTAATATTTCTCCCAACTACTCTTGTAATTTGGGAAATATTGTTGAATCAAATTTCCTCTTCAACACTTGTTATTCTAAACTCAAAGTAACACATACAATATATTCATCATATACCCCTTTATTTAATATTAGTAAATTAAAAATAAGTGGAGCAATGGTTGATTCTTCCATTAGTAATAATACTACTAAACGTCCATTGGTAAATTATCACTCAACTATTTGGGGAGACTTTTTTCTCTCCTACACTCCTCAACTCACGGTATTTTATTTACACAATCATTATATTATGCGTGTTTTATATAATTTTTTTATTCGTATTCGAGATATATCCATTAGAGTCTGACTATTTCAGATTTGCGTCGCGTATTCAGGACTCGAACTCGATATCTTTGATTAAGGGAGGAGTATCCCAATCCGCTGCACCACATTCGTCGGTGGTTGCATGCTTTAGGAAATTACAAGGTGTACGGAGAGTCGAACCCTTACCAAACATATGAATGTTCGGGTAATCAAAATAGTTTGAAAGTTTTGGATAAATGATTGACTATCTGAATTTTTACGACTTATATGTTTGAGGAATATTAAATTCATTTTAATCAAAATAAAAGAAGTAATAGGTCTTACACACAGTTTCAATGTGTAACTGACTTTTTCGAACAACTCTAGGGGGCAATCTATTGCTACTTTTTTTCTAAAATATTTTCAGAGGATTGTTTGGTTGCTATAATTAGTATGATTTTTTGGTTAGTTTTTCTAAAATGAGTTTTTTTTTGCATATCAATTCTCTTCGAGATTCACCACACTTGTTTTGAAATACGCATATCCAAATACAACTTCAAAACTATTTTTCAACTTCGTCTTCAAATACTAATTATTATTTCTCAAATAACATCAATTCATGTCCAAACACCTAGCTAAATTGACCTGATTAATAGTGCAATTATATTGGTAGTGTATCCAATTATTTAAAACTTTTTTCTTATATTATATAGTCAATCAAATGTTGCATAAATAGGCAATAATTATTTTCCCTAATCCCTCTAATTTAATTTATATAAATGGGAAGTATTATTCTATGTCATTTTTTTTGCAGGAAATTAGTAGCAAAGAAAAACATGAACATGAAGAGTTGAAAGAAAAAGTAAGGCAAATGTTAGTTGAATCACCTAATAATAGTACACAAAAACTTGTCTTGATTGACACAATTCAACGATTGGGAGTGGAATATCATTTCAAAAATGACATCGAAACATCCATTCAAAACATTTTTGAAGAGTCTAAAAATGATGACGATCTATACGTTGTTGCTCTTCGATTTCGACTAGTGAGACAACAAAGGCATTACATTTCTTCTGGTAATTACTAATTTATTCCTATATACTACGTGGCTCTTTAATTGATCAATTATAACTAGTTTAATTTCTTTGAATATAATTATATTACGATGTTAACTCAGATGTTTTCAAAAAATTCACCAATCATGACGGAAAATTCAAGGAAACTCTTATTAAAGATGTTCAAGGATTATTAAGTCTATATGAAGCAGCACATTTAAGAGTACACGGGGAAAAAATTCTTGAAGAAGCTCTAACTTTTACCGTCACTCATCTAGAGTCCATGGGCCCTAAATTGGACAACTCACTCAAGGCCCAAGTTAGTGAAGCCTTAAGCCATCCCATTCATACAAATCTACCAAGATTGTTATCAAGGAAAAACATATATGTGTATGAGAACGATGAATCGCGTAACGATTTACTTTTGAAATTTGCTAAATTGGATTTCAATATTTTGCAAAAGGTGTATCAAAGAGAGCTTAGTGAACTTACAAGGTAAAGATTACTACTCTTACCCTATTCAATCTCATAAATATTTGTTCTTACGTAACCCTAATTAATATATGTATTCGATATTTTATACTATAGATGGTGGAAAAATATAGATGTTGCAAATAAGTTTTCGTATGCAAGAGACAGATTGGTGGAGTGTTACTTTGGAGGAGTTGGATTGCATTTTGAGCCTCAACAAAGTCTTGCAAGAATAATGACAGGAAAACTAATTGCCATAATTAACATTGTTGATGACACTTTTGATGCTTATGCAACATTTGATGAACTCGTGTTTTTCACAAATGCAATAGAGAGGTAAAGTACAATAATGTATTTCGTCTGTTACATTTTATGTGGCAGTATTTGATCACCTATGAGAATCAGAATATTTATTTTTCGTATAATTTTATGCAGATGTGACATTAGTGCGATTGAATCGGTGCCACCTAATTTGAAACATATTTATAAAGTCTTCATAGAGTTTCTTAATGAAATAGAAGAAGAATTGAAAAAAGAAGGTAAAGCAGACCGGGTCTACTATGTAAAAGTTGAGGTAAATAAGCTTTGCTTAATTAATAATAACTCATTCTCATTAATTAATCCCTCTAAGATAATGTCTGTTCATTTTTATTTGTTCATTATTTTTACTATGTAAACATATGAAGAAAATACAATTACTAAAGAAAAATAATTTAGTGAATTTGGTTCAATAAATTAAAAATCATGTGATAATTTGTGAAATCACAATTCAAAAGTAGATAAAGTGTATTCATTTTCTAATTTTACTTTTTCTATTATTTCATTATAGATGAAAAAATTGATCGAATCCTATTTCAAGGAAGCACAATGGTTGAATGCTTGCTATTTTCCAAAATGTGAGGAGTATATGGAAAATGCAATTACAAGCATTGCCATCAAATTGATTGCAACAATTTCCTTGGTATGTTTAGAGGAATTTATCATAACCAAAGAAACTATGGAATGGGTGACGAGTGATTCGTCGATTCTTCGAGCATCATCGGTATTAAGTCGATTAAAGGACGATATTATTGGACATCATGTAAGTACTATGCCAAATCCACATTTTACTCAAGATAATAAATAAATTTGATTAAATAAATTAAAGATTTTATCATAATGAACATATTAAAATCTATGTGATGCAGTTTGAACAACAAAGAACACATATACCATCATTCTTTGAATGTTATATGAAAGAACGTGGAGTTTCAAAGCAAGAGGCGTGTATCCAGGTTCAGAAGATCATGAGTAATGCATGGAAAGACATAAACACGGAATTGCTCTGTCCTTCTCAAGTACCAACGTTTGCTTTAGAACAAGCTATAAATCCAACACGATTGACACTTTCTTTCGAAAAGAATGATTTTGTAAGTACTAATCGTGGATTCATGGACAGACTCATCTCATTGCTTGTTGATCCTATCAAAATATGAGGTATTTATGGAGCAAAATATGGTTTAAGAAAATGGTGTGCATATTTCTAGTAATGTTTGAGAATTAATTATTTTATCAAGCAAATTGATTGTATACACAGTGATGCTTCTTATAATTAAATAAAATCCAGCAATGAATTAAGCCTATTTCCTTTTATAATTCGATTATCATTTTCGATTTTCTTTTTAAATTCAGACATATCTAGATTTTTTCCAAGTTTTTTTTTTATAGAACCCCCACATATTTTGACCCAACTACCAAGTATAAGTCAAATTATTTTTTCAAAAAAGAGCTACAATAACAAAAAATTCAAAACATTTAAGAAAAATGTGGAATAATAAATGCCCTCAATTTTGCCTAATCTAAATTTACATAGTTTTTGGACATTATATGTATGTTTCATAATAATAAATGTGAGATGAGTTCCACGGAAATCAAAGAGAAAAATATAAGCAAATTTTACACTATTGGTGTATATCAACACTTGATACTTATAATAATAGTGAACGGTTAGTCGAAATAAATTATAATAATGTGAGTTATAAATTTGAATAATTATATAAAATGAGAATTCCACCCATAAGTAAAACACCAAGGGAAAATATTATCATACCATAGCATAATTAACAAACATTACATGATGGCTTTTATTTCATGATAATAATTTCTTACAATAAGCTCCAAAAAGTAGCAAGAATATTACTACTACATCTTGCCACTAATTAGTACAAGGTGATAATTATATATTACTATTCATTCACCTTTGTATCTAGGAACAACACTTCCGGCCACCACCACCACGTCCACCGCGGCCGCCGCCGCCGCCGCCACGTCCACCACCGCCTGAGTATCCACCACCACCACGGCCTCCGCCACCACCACCGCCAGGGTATCCACCACCACCACTGCCGCCACCACCACTGCCAGGGTATCCACCACCACGGCCGCCACCACCTGGGTATCCGCCACCAGGGTATCCACCACCACCACCACTACGGCCACCACCAGGGTATCCGCCACCACCACCACCACGGCCGCCGCCAGGATATCCACCACCACCAGGGTATCCACCGCCACCACCGGGGTACCCGCCATATTCGGCTTCATGTACTTCATTTTTGTTACTGGATTTCTTGGCTGCATCAATTACACAAACAAGAATGTTATTTGTCTTACTTTCTTTTTAGTCCTAAAAAAATACACTTCCTTCTTTGACAACTTCTTAATTTAGCTTTTCCACGTGGCATATTTAATATTAAAAGATTCAAATATTCTGATCACAAGATTCAAAAATTCAATCTCTTTACTTTTTAAAAATCTGTTTAAGACAAAATTAAACAAATAAATTAAAATGGAGGAAACATTTTTGTTTAATACCAACTCTGCATTATAAAATTCTGTAATCCATAACTTATATAGAGATTTCTCGTCAAAGTTCAGAAGGTTAAAATATACCATAGAATATATATGCAAAATTTCATTAGGTTAGCTACTTTATGTTTTACTTGAGTCGAGATTGATTGAATTAAATAACTTTTTTATCTTTCACATAATAAGAGTATAGTTGTGTATATATCACCTCTCCATATGTGAAATTACATTGAATATGTTATTATTGTTATCGTAATATACATGCAAAATGTAAAACTAATTATATAAAATTGAACAATTAGTTAGAATAATTGGTCAAGCAGCTAGCATCTATAGCACAAGTAAAAAATGTTCATTTGAACTCAATATTTTTGAGATAAATTATAAAAATATATGTGAAATTTCTTTATAAAATGAGCATATTATACTGAATGGATATACTTACAATCCTCTTCAGAAGTAGTAGTAGAAGTCTCAGCCAACTCCCTAGCTAAAACCTCAGAACTTATCATTACAAATATGGCCAAAAAAAGGCCAAGAATCAGAAATGCTTTGGAACCCATTTTTTGTTTCCCTTATAATACTTGAATTAATTAAAGGATCGATGAAGAAATTGAGAGATTGTTGGGTTCTATTTATAGAAAAATTTGAATGGATAAAATGATTGAAGAGAGATTATTATTTGGAGGTCACCGACAAAAGCAAATTCAGAATTTAAAGTTCAAAATTTTTTAACAATCACAATTTTTATTTTTATTTTTTATTTTTTACATAAAAAATACTTTAATATAAGTGTCCAAAAAGGAATTAAACTCTCACTAAAAACTTAAGCATGTTTCACTTCTATCATTGAACTAAAAACTTATTCTATTGTTAGATTCTCAATAAATATTTTTTATATATTTAATAATTTTTTTAAATATAAATATAAAATTTATGTAAAAGTTATTTCTGCGTCCGATACACTAGCTCCGCCCCTAGAGCGGGAACATGCATGCATTTATGGAATTAATGTGTGGACCAATATTCAGTCGGCAGCTGAAGAAATTTAGTGAAGATTTCACATTTGAATTCATACACATGACAAGTACTATTTATAATTTGTTGCATTATATTTAACTTAAACTTACATGTAACAAACTGATTTATATTTATCTACATAAAAGTTCAATCTATATCTTTAGATTTGAATCGATGGATAAAGCCTTGTCTTGCTACAAATCTATTGGATAGGTTATTGTGATTTTAGTATAAATTGTGTTTTAATTTTAGTATATGTTATTATTCGAAAGTCTCTGATTAGATAAATAAAAAATTAAAATTTAACGTTCAATCTTTTAATATCAATTCCAACGATTAAATTCAATCAGACTTTTAAAAATACAAAATATTATTTTTCAACCGTACGTATTATCCATTTTGGACATATTATAAGATCACCAAAATCTTTTTGTTAGCAAAGTAGTCGACGGCTCTTGTGTGGAAATGGTATATTAAATGTTGATGTGTTATTGGATTTATATCATATAATAACAATTAAAAAAATATATTGCATTGAAATAGACATAATCATGTGACTCTCTAGTGTTTCTAGATAGGTCAAAATTTTCTAAAAATTTTATAAAAAAAAGTAAGTGTCTTACATATATTTTCTAATAAATCACATTTACCTTCGTCTCTACAATCCCTATCCTCTTCGCGGAACCTAGGATTTTCGTTACCATCGCCTTTATCTACCTCTCTACCAACCTCGGAGTGTTTGCCTAATTATATGTTATAAAATTTTTGAAATAATAATTTTTCTATCGTACCAAACATATTGTTATTTTAAATATATAATATATATATATATATATATATATATATGAAAAAATCACAGGCTCTAATAGCCACATACATATAGTTTATTAATGCCGACGAATAAATGCTAGTGGAAAATGTCGAATAGTCACTTATCAACTGTGTTGACAAATGTCTTGTTTGTTAGTTCTGCTTATCACAAAAATGTATTAATTAATTTTACTCACCAACCAACCAACTATTAAACTCGAAAATTATTATTGAGTCGGATGTTGTTCATCGTGTATTCCAATATACTTAAAACAAAATTTTGGAGAATTTAATAAGACACAACAAAGTTTAAAAAACATTTTCATAACCAGAAAATTAAAACTAGCAGAGAAACTAGAATCAGAAACAGATTAGAAAAAATATACAAAATAGTTTTCTTAAAGAAGAATTATTGCCAATTCGTGTTTAAAGAATCTTACTGATTCCAACAAACTTTGTAGAAACACGAAGTTACCAAAGTTTAATGAACCAGTAAGGAACAAAAGAAAAGAAATTAATTCACAAATCTAAAATCTGTAACACATACCAGAATCTGGAAAAACAGAAAGAAGATCAAGCTCACTGAATGCACAGTGTCCCCTTAAGGAAATTATTCCCCTCTAGTATCCGAGGTTTGATTTGGAATATGTTCTCCCAGGATAGAATGATCTCAATCACCAATGTATTGATACCAAAACTCTGGTGTCAGCGAGCCACTCAACGACAGTAAAATACACTTAGAATACTAGATTTAGTAGTAGTAGAAGAAGTTCAAAAATTCGACTTTTTAAATGAGAGGAAATCCCTCAATTTTTAGAAAACAAAGGGTAGTGCGAAAAAGTTCTTATTGTGCCTTACCGGAAAGGAAATGTCACAAACCTTTGGAAAAGTCACAATCTTTCAGAAAGGTCGTCACCTTTCATCAAAGTCACAATTTTTCATAAAAATCACAACTTTTCATAAAAGTCAGAACTTTTCATAAAAGTCAGAACTTTTCATAAAAATCGCAACCTTTCATAAAAGTCGCAACACTTTATTTTTCATTCACACCTTTTAAAACCAACATCGGATTCATTCATAAGAGTATTGTTAATTAGCTCGTTAGCATATATTAACTAGCGTCCTCTTATTTATGTTTAGTATGGTATATGGTATACATATAAATAAATACACACAATATGACTGTATGGAGAAATTTGATGTTTTTGGTTAAGATATAAAAGATGACAATTTTATGATTAGGGTTTAAGATGAGCATTCTCCGTATTTTCTAAAGGATATCTAGATAGTGAATATTATGGTCATGATGGTGTTTTAATCGAAAAAAGATATTTTTAAAGAGTTTCGACTTTTTTAGAGTCGCCACTTAATTTTTAAGAAAAATCAAGAAAAATAGTTTTCAAGAGATTTAAACAGATGAAATCAATTGAAAAATAATTAAGGGGTTCGGGGATTCCTATTAACGTCTTAGGAAGGTTAAAAGCACCTAAGACGTCCGCTAACTTGCGGTTTTCCGACAACTAAATTTTTTGGCTAAAAATTGTTTTAAACTTGACTTGAAAAAATATTCAGAAATAGAGAGTTAAAATACTAACTTATTTTTTAGGTTATTTCATTTTTTGTGAATTTTTTTTAATTTTAAGTCGATAAAAACAATTATGGCATTTGCGGGAATTTGGATTTTCTAACTTTAAAATTAACGGCAAATAAACAAGGCAAATAATTTAAAGCATGTAAAAAGATATAGGGAAAGAGATATTGGGTCCAAATCCGGTTTCTGTCCGCCTTGACCGGAATTTTGAACCCACCTGTTTTAGGTTATTGACCCATTTTCATTTTGGGTTTTGACCCATTTTGTACCTGTCCTAAACTAAACAAGTAATTACACAAAATAAATAAAGTAAAGTAAAAGACGACAAGGGCTTATGCCCGAAGATACAAACTTGAAAAGAAAAAAAAGAAAAAAAAATAAAATAATAATAATAATAATAGTAATAATAATAGATGTCGTTTGGCCCCAACTTCTTCAACTCTCCCCCGCCTCGGATCCTTTTAATTCCGAGAAATGTTCGTCAATTTGATTGAGGACTCAAATAAAATGGTCTTAGTTGTAAATGACCCGAGATGTAAAGGAGATTCGAGCCCAATCAAACTCCAACAATGCTCACATGTAACAAGAGTGAATATATGAAATACATAAGTAACAAGCCATTCATTTAATGACTATAATAATATATAAAGAAAACTAAGGGAGGGATTCATGTTCTGTTATCTCAACTGCCAAACATTATGAAGGGAGGATAATTCAGAGGGTCCACACCATGATTCGATCCTTTAAAATTTGCCACAACACGTCACTACTCATAAAATAGCAGTAAACAAATTTGGTGAACAAAAGACGGTATACGGAACTCCAAATCGTAACTTGGCTAATCAACCCCACGAAAAGAAAATCAAGACGCAAAATATATGTGTCATAAACTTATACATAACTCAAATATGCAGGAAGTGATAAATTAATGCCAACTTTGTTAATGAGCAAGGCTATCGAGGGCTAAAGATGGTGGGGGGTATACAGAGAAAAAGGACTAATTAAAATGATAAGCCAAAAATTTCAGCAATAAGCATATAAACAAATACGATAATGATGACCAACACGATACAAATGGGTCAACACTCCACAACGGATTCATCTTAATATAAATTAGTGTCCTAACTCAACGATGAAAAAAAAATATAAGACCAAGAAAAGAGAGAAAAAAAAAAAAACTAAAAATCCTAGAAAAAATGAACAATTTAAAGTGGCCAAAGTCATGTTTTATTATAACAAAGTAATGCACATATAAACAAAAAAAATAAAAATTCCTCCTAGCCAACAAATAAACTCAAAAGCTCAGGAGGATGCATATTGTATTCCTGACACATTTGAAGAACGAATTGCACGATGTCAGTAAAACTTTATACGAAACATATCAACACAGAGAAAGGCATTGGCCAGGGATCAATACATAATAGCCTAAAATTACATGATATCCTGAATTAAATCCGAACTAAACAACTACCAACAGCCTATATGCAATAGAAGATCTTAACATACCGACTTATTACTTCATACAACTTGATTTAACGCCAAGCAGCGAACAAAGGGTTAAACACGTATAGACACATTAAGGGGGAAGAAACATCAAATATGTAGTCGGAAAATGCGTCAACAACACCCATCCCAAAAATTGTAAAATAAAAAAAATAAAAAAAATAATCCATAGGCAGTTGTACCATGGGGGTTTGAGAACGAGGAAAACAAAAATTAAACCAAACTAATAGTCGATAACACAATATACATCGGTTAGCTTTTTATTCTTACATCTTATTCTAAAGAGAAAAAAAAGTAACACCAGTAGCAAAAGGAAATAAGAAAGAACAAAACTTTTGAGGCATACGACCAGCGGAATACGATCAGAGATCTGGCCTAACTAAACAAATATGCAAGCAGAAATATCATAGCACAAGTCCAATCTTTCCCCCCAAAACTAAAAAATAATAGCGAGGCCACACCGTCGAGCATAAATTCACAAAAAAAAAAAAAAAAAAAAAAAAAAACTCTACTGTATTGCAGCTGACAGGATGAAACGTCTAAAAACACGCCCGAAATATTGGCCCCTAACTTATTCTTTCAATGAGGTGAAAGAGTACAAGAAGGTATCAAGTGGCAAGCAGTAAAACGGGTTGTTATTATTAAAGAAGACAAACTCCAAAACACACATCAAAACGATATCAATCTATCAGCAGTAAACAAACCAGCAAACACAAGCAGAAGTTCTCAAGCATCAGGCCATCATTTCGAAACAGAAAGAGAGATGAAGAATACTACGAAAAAGGAAATATCACCTTTCTGTGGGCAGCGAACTTGAATACGCGAGCAAAGAGGGACAACGACTTCAGGCCAAGAGAAAAAAAAATTCCAATAACTTCAACTTCGACACGAACAACAAACCCAAGTATCTGAATCAACTCTAAATCAGAGACTCTTTTGAAAAAAAAAAAACTGAAGCCTACATTCAAACTCCCTAAGTGTGATCTCTCGATATATTTTTTTTCTCTTGCTATTCTTTTAAGTAATTCTCAAAAAAAAAAATCCGATTGCGGCTGTCTCTCCAAGTAATTTTTTTTTTTTCTCAGAAAATCGAAACGACTATATATAGGGGGAGGTTTAGGTCAAAATTGGGGGGAAAGAAGGAGGGCAAAACCGTGTTTCCATGTCCCAATTTGAAATTCAAAAGAAAAAAAATCTCTTTCTAAAGCCAAAACAGCTGGGTCTTGTACGAGATTGAACAAGAATCCCACAAAAATCGGGCCAAGACAGGGATTTGGAGGGCTGGATCGACTCCAATCGTCCTTGCACTCAACGTGGCATCCATCCCCGCGGGCAAGGACGACTCTGCAATGCCAAAAGCACTGTGCAAACGTCGTACGGAACAGGGGAGAGGACGATGGCAGCTTTCGCGTTGAGGAGGATTAGGCGCGTGGAGAAAATTCTTTTTGGGATTTCACGCGTGTTTGAACTGTGGCTGCGCTTGGGAGCTTCTGGGTCTCTCTTAGAGGAATCGGCTGGAAATGGGAAAAATGGGTCAAATATTTCTGGTGGGCTGGGAAATTTCAAACAAAGAAGGCTGAAAGAAAAAAAAAGAAAAAAAAAAAAAAAAAAAAAAAAGAAAAGGGCCTCTTATGATTAAAATAAGTGGGTTGGCAGCTGAACAAATAAAATAAGGGCCGAGCTATTCGTTGGGATGGGTCTCTTCTGGACTGAATTATGGGATGGGCAGGACTTGAAATAGGAATATTGGGGGGTACTGAAAAATGGCGAGGGTCCAAAATGGATTCCAATACACTAAGTCAATAACTAAATTGAAACTCAATATGCAGGTTGGGATTAAAACTAAAATAATCGATTGACGAGCTTCTTAAGGTTAACAAAATAAAATAATTAATTTGGTTAGGAAGTGAATAACTAAAACAAAGAAAACCATCATACAACTAAATAGCTAACCAAATATTTATAGAAAACAAGATATGTATATTATTAATTTATTATCTTAAGATATGTATTTTGAATAAAGATAAAAATACGACAATTATATGAATAATTATGCCAAACATATCCGTTAGCCTAAAAATCATAAGAGTGCCGAAACTTTATGTAAAATAACTTGCAAGCTAGATTTGTTTTTTTATAACTATTTTAAATTGTTTAAACTCGAGAAGCTCGATAATTAAACTATCGAGGAGGGTCAAAATTTGGGTGTCAACAGATGGATCTACTTTCGCTCTAAAAAATCCATAAATCTCTTAAAGTAATCGATTAATTTAAACAAATAAAATATGTATTTCAATTGAAATTTGACAGATACATGTATCTCGCGGATTCAATTCATGTATCTAAGTATGAATATATGGTAGAAGAAGTACTACCTCCGTTTAAAAAAAATGATCTCCTTTCCTTTTTAGTCTATCTAAAAAAGAATAACCTCATTTTCTTTTTTGGTAACAACTTTTCACGTGGCATGTTTAAGGCCACAAGATTAAAAGACAATTTTGTACATTTGACATAACTTTAATTTATGATCACATGATCAAAAGTCTTCTTTATTTTCTTAAACTTCATGTCAAGTCAAACTAGATCATTCTTTGTGAAACGAAAGAAGAAACATTTAAAACTATCGAAAATCTTAATAATTAGGACCTAAACTAGTGGAATTTATATAATTTGGCCTTATAAAAAACATTATTATTAGAGTTTCAACCCGGCCTTTGTTAAATTCTTTGGTATATGATTTTGTAATGTGCTTAAATTGCATTATTTTACTTGTAATGCTTGTTCTAAGTTTAACATTATATATATATATATATATATATTTATATATTACAGTTTTAGTTTTCAAAAAAACGTCTCAGTTATATAACATATTAACATCATAATTTTATTTTTAAAAAAAAAACGTCTCAGTTATATAACATATTAACATCGCAATGGACTTCTCTCTTTTCATAAATTTTCAATTATACCATGATTTCGGCTTGCCCTTCTTCCATTTGAACGACATACTATTTGATTAAACACTTTAGAAGAAACACCAAATTAGGAAAAATATTGTTTCACACCATACTATAATTAACAAACATTACATACACGATGACTTTTTATTTCATAATTCTTACAAAAAGTTTTAGAAATTATTAAATTAAAGCAACAGTTTTGATCACTAGTATTACATCTTTGCCATTAGAAAATTAAAAAATATATATATATTGCTCCCCATAATTAACAGCAACTATAGCACTCATAGTTATTGCCATTGCAACAACCATTGCGGCAGTACCCTACACCACCACCGCCACCACGTCCGCCACCAGGGTATCCACCGCCACCACGTCCGCCGCCAGGATATCCACCACGTCCGCGACCACCACCAGGGTAACCACCACGGCCACCACCGGGATATCTGCCTCTACCACGACCCCCGCCAGGGTAGCCGCCACCACCACCACGGCCACCGCCAGGGTATCCACCTCCGGGGTAGCCTCCACCACCACCGGGGTATCCGCCACCACCGCCGCCACCGGGGTATCCGCGACCAGGGTAGCCACCATATTGGTCTTCATGTACTACATTCTTGTTATTGGATTTCTTTGCTGTATCAATTGTGTAAACAAGAATATTATGACATTAACCTATTTTTAAAATTTGTAAGCTCAAATATATCATGACATTTTTTATGATTATAAAAACATATGTCCAAAACATATACGTACCTTAAACAGTATCATAATAAATTCATCTTATTTTTAAAAATAAATATTTCTAATAAATTATTTTTCACGAAAAACATTTTCCTTCGTACCAAACTCAACCATAAAAGAAACAAATAATGAGAGGATTCTTACACTTATCTTCTGAAGTCTCACTCAACTCTTTAGCTACAACCTCAGAGCTTATCATTACATAAATAGCCAAAAAAAGGCCAAGGAACATAAATGTCTTAGAACCCATTTTTTCCCACTAAACTTTACTATGATACTTGAAACTATAGGATGGAGAAACTTATGTATAATTGGTCTCTCTATATAGTATGATTTGAATGTATTACAAATGGTAGGGGAAGGATATTATGTGGAGGTGTGATAGGTGCATTTATGGGATGTGCTTTTGGCAGGTGAAGAGGGTAAAGAATTCACAATTATTGGGCAAATATTATCGAGTTTAAGTTATATATATCGACAGTGTAACAATATTTATATAGTCACATCATTTTTCTTGTTGTCGTGCTTGTTACTTCGAAATAACTTCAAATAAAATATGATTGAAATTGAGTTCAGATATTTTAATCTAAAATGTAGCAAAATAGTTGAACATCAATCATATGTATATGAATTTTAGATAAGATTATACTGAAAAACCTAGAGTTTAGTTATATATGATTAAAGTTCAAATAAAATGACTTAACTTTAGTCCAAACTAACCGAACTGTGTTTATAAACCTCAACCGTATGAAACATACAAAAATTTTGTTAACGATTTATCTCTAAAGTTTCTCTAAATATTTTGTACGCATCATTATAAGATCTCCAAAATCCTTTTGGCAACAAATTAGTAGACGACGGCTCTTGTGGGGAAATTGTACATTAAATGTTGATGTATTGTCAGATTATTATGCAATAATTAAAATAAATATTTGCTCAACTTGTAGGACAAACCTTATCCTGGTTATCTTGATAGACAACATTTAAGTTATATATATCGACAATGTAATAATTTTTAAAATTATCAAGATAAATTAATGTATCATGTTCTGTTACAATCGACCCCGACTTCCAAAAAGCAACCCCCCCCAATACGCACATGGTGACTCCATTTCACCTCAATCCTTATGTATCGAATCATATATAAATGTTGTTGAAATAATATTTTTAATTTAAAAATATTGTAAAATGTTCTTTTTTACCTACTCAACACACATTTAATGTAAAGTTGAATAAAAGAAAAAGAGGACAAAGTGAATAGATAATAGATAAGAGTTTGGAAGAGTATATAACAGCAACTAATTAAATGTGATATTATAGTTGCTATTTATTGTTCGATAAATTAAAGGTGAATGACTTATTAGTTGACTTATTAAATAATTCCAACTGGCAAAATGTCAATCACTCACTTATCAATTAAGTTGACTAGGTCTTCTTAGACCCCCCCCCCTCCAACTACCCTCCATTACTGCTCAAGCTACCACATTAATCACTTGAAAATTTAAAAATTATACTCTTTTCGTTTAAAAAAGATTAGTCTAATTTAACTTGGAACGGAGTTTAAAAAAAAAAAGACTTTTAATCTTGTGATTCTAAATTAAAGTTATGTCAAATGTACCAAAACGCCCTTTAATCTTGTGGTCTTAAATATGCCACGTGGAAAGTTATTAAATATATCACGTGGAAAGTTAAAGTACATTGTTGTCAAAAGGAAAGAGGTCATTCTTTTTGAAACAAACTAAAAAGAAAATAAAAACATTCTTTTTAAAACGGAGGGAGTATCATAATTCTTTTTACTAAAATTTTAATCATAAAATTATAGCTAATACAAATGTAAATATTAGCTTCTATGTCTTCACAACCTTCCATTAGTCTTTATTCATAATTTCAAATCGAGGGATGGCTCGATGGTGTTAAAAAAAAGATACGCATCTTAGGTTCCGAAATTTAAGGGGCCTCATTTTTAATAATAATAGGTTATAATATTGAATACTATTTGTAGAAAAAGTAAACATTTCATGACAAATGAAGAGATTAATAGAAGATATTTTGACATATTTGGAGTACTATATCTCATAAAAAATAATTTAAAATAAGAGTGGTTATATTATCAGATGAGAACTAGAAGAAATCAATTATATAAAAGTTATAAACAATTTAAATTTAAGATCTTATTTAATTTTTATTTTAGACCACTAATATGCTTGAGCCCCTGTTCAAATCATGTCATGGTCATGATAATCTCTTATACATTTTTAAAAAAATTACTATAAATAAAGTTCATGGCAATCTTTTATAGTACGTAAGTGCATGCGGTTTCTAGCCCTCAAATTAAAGCATATAAGTGACAATAACTAACAATAATGCAGCATAACATGTCAACATGTCACTTATCAGTTGACTTATCAATATTATTCAGTCTTTGCTTTCACATTATACATCGATTTTTTATTTTTTTTTACAAAAATAAGTTTATTACAAATAAGAAAAATAATTTCTTAAAGTATAAGATTAAAAGTAGATAAAATATGTTTTGCAATTGATATTTCACATTATTAATTATATCATTTTGATCTTCTAACTAAGTAAACTTTATTTTCATCCCTTCCTTCTCGACCCTTACCTCTCTTGTTGTATTAGTTATTTTAATTATATACAAATAATTTTAAAACTATACTCTTTGCTCACCTATAAAAAAATCTTTTCTTTTTTTGAAAAAATATTTTATATATACCAAATCAATATGATCTAGTAGCTTACGTACATCGACCAACAAGACAAACTAAAAACAAAAGATTTATAGTAGATAAAATCAACACACATTAAAATAACTTTAAAAAATAATATGCATGTGATTGGTATAATTATATATTCAATAATAAATCTTCATGTTAACTTGTAGGACAACCTTATCCTAAAATATCTAGAAATAGACTTAAATGACGTATTTAATGACTCTTTTAATGTACAACGTATCAAGTTAAATAAGAGGGCCCAACTCTCTTCATTTGCTTTATAACTCAAGAAAAGTCTTCTAAAAATAAATAAATATAATTCATAAAAATGTCATTTAATTTACTTAACTGTAATCTATAATCTTTAATTTTTTTGTGTGTAATAATGGACACTTAAACTTACATATAATTAAACAAGTAAACATATATTCTACATGATAATTGACATCATACAATGTATTCTACGTATATTATGTCGTGTAGAATTTGTGTGTCTACTTGTTCAATTTTATACAGATATTAAATCTCTACATATGCACATCTAAAATTGAAAAATCATCGAATGTCAGTTCATGAAGTAAAATTTAAAGAACATTTATATATTATGTCAAAAAGCAATTATATACACAAAATATAGATCGAAATAATAAATAACCAAAAAAATATATATAATCCCCATCAATCATATATTAATATATAAGATTAGAAATATATATTTTTGCACAACATGACGGGAATTATTAAATCTTTTTCCTTGATTCATGATCATGTAACTTATTTGAAAAGCTATCACACTGTATCATTATATTGAATCATTAAAATTACTCACGTGTTTATCTTTTATATGTTCTGATAATTTTTTATAAATTTTAATTTCAGCATTAGACTAAAGTATTCGCGAAAAATAAAAAAATAATAGATGATTTAACTTTTCAACTCGATCATATTATGATCAGTCTCCATTTGCACATCGAGGGAAAAATTAAATATTTTAAATTTTTCCCTCGATGTTGAATATCTTTAGGAACGCCTTAAATAAATTGGATTTGTCTAAGATAAATTAAAGCACTATGTAGCAAAAGCAATTTCATATTTATATATAATTAACGTAAAAATAAGAAGAAAATTAAAACGTTATGGAAACATTTTTTAAGCACAATATGATATATATTGTACAACAAAACATTACATCATGACCAACCATTCATAGTGTAAATGAATGGCTTTATTCATACTTGTTACACGCAAAGGGTCTTAATTAAGTAGCAAGATTATTATTATTATCTTGTCACTTAATTTCAAAAGCTTACAATAATAATAATAATAAATACACATAATTAAGCACTATTAATTATTTAGTTGTGAGTCTGAGCAGCAACATATTCTTCATAAGAGCAACAGTACTTTTTGCATCCATATTTGTATTTTTTGCAGCAACTATAACATTTCTTACGTTTTCCATAGCCCTTACCATAATAATGATCGACGTTTACTGCATTCTCGTTATCCAATTTCACCGCTGCATCGATGAATTATGAAAATTAAGTCTCTGAATTGAACTTCAATTTATATGTCGTACTTTTTTTATCATTATTATATTTCAAAATGAGTACTCCTCTTCCTATACATATTTAATTGTAATTTTTTTTTAATTCCAATGTAACATATGATCACAAAACTCATAGCACATTTATAATATATTTACATGCCTTTAGTTTAATTTAGCAAAGATTGGAAGTTTATGGTATATATTGTTAAACTTTATGCATTGTAATTGAGACATATATAAAATGAAACAAAAGGAATATATATTAAATGTCATGATCAAACTATAGCATTAGTGATTGAAATTTTTGTATTTGATTTCCAAGAATTTTTATAAAGTAGACAAATTTTATGTTTATCTCCCCCCCACCCCCCCCCACCCCAATGTACCCCACCAATTATATATCAGTCTAGATTATATCACAATATTGAACATAGAAATGTAAACAAAAAAGTTACTTATATTTTTTTATAAAATATTTTTCATAAAAAATATTTTTTTTTATCGAACACGAACAAATGAAAAGACATGCTTACCATTGGAAGTCTCAGCAGCCAACTCCCTAGCTGCAACCTCAGAGCTTATCATTAAGAAAATTGCCAAAAAAAGACCAAGAAACAAAATTGCCTTGGAACCCATTCTTATTTTTTTTTTTTAAAACTTAGTACTTATGAAATATGAAAATTAAGGGATGAAGAAACTAATGCATTTTTGGGCTCTATTTATAATAAGATTTTGATTGCATAAATTGAAGGATTGCAATTATTGTATGGACCAAAGAAATGAACAACTTGCTCTACAAGTGGTAGATAAATAGTGTTTGATTTAATATATACAGTTGTGATGGAGTCGTACATATTTTTTTTTATATATTTCATAAGATGAAAAAAACATGTATAATTTATCTGTTTGTATTTGATAAATCTTAAATATTCAAAGTAACTAAATTAAGAGTTAAAACATATTAAAACACAATTAAGACTTTTAGTAAAAGTAGTAAGACACAAGTACATACGTTAATACTATAACAAAAATGTTGATAGATTTTTTTTTCCTCATGTCAATATAATTTTAAATATTAAATCAAAACTAATTAACATATTCAATTTTCAAAGGCAAAACATGAAAACTAATTGAAAAAAATAAAATATATTGGAAACTAACTACACCCATAATTGAGTAATTATTTAGGCACTCTTACACTTTCTAAAATCAACATAAACAAAAAGATAATTAAAAATGATTTATAGTTACAATTTTTTTTTCAATATTATAAATTATATATTATAAAATAAATAAATTTATTTCTCTTAAAATCACAAATCTAAAGCACGTGCATGGAGTTGATTGCCCATCATTTAACGTATGTAGAAAATGTCAAACGGTCACTTATCAATTATTCAGCCGCCACGCCACGTAATTAATTATATCTTTCGTTTTCGTTTTAATTTATTTGACTTATATTTTAGCTCTTTATAAAAATTTTACTTGACATGATTATAAGATTTAGGAACGTTTTGTTTAACATTTTACTTATCTTTAAAGATCGCAAAATTTAAAACTATTTTTTTTAACTTTTTAACTTTTATAAAATAATAAAATCAGACAAACAAATTGAATCGAATAAAATAATATTTATCTACGCCTTTGATATACACTAAACTAAATCAGATAATGTTTGATTGCCAAAAACAAAATAAAAAATATATTTTTGTGATGGGAGTGAATCTTAAACAAAAGATGAAAAGCTTTTGTTAAATATGATTTTAAATCTTAAGTAAAATCTCTAAGAGTATTATATAACTATATTTTTTAAATTATATTATCAGAATATAAATTTGTTTATTTTTTATATCCCTACGTCCATTTTTATTTTTTCTTATTGTGCTTTTTCAAAGACAATTTAACTAATTTTCAAAGTTAAATTAGATTATATTAATTCGATATTTTAAGCAAAATAAATTAGAAATTAAAAAACTACGAAAAGTATTATATATTGCAATTTTTTGCATACCAATATGATAAAAAGTACATCGTAAAATATTAATCAAATTTTTTATAGTTTGACTCTAAATAAGAAAATTTTGACAATTAAAAATGAACAGAGATAATTATTCTTAAATTCTTTTGAAGCAATATTTTGAATAATCACATACTACTTCTCTAATACTAATAAAAGAGTTTCTTAAGAAAATCTTAAATAAAACACAAAATTCTATAACTATACAAAGAACTCTTTGAAAATACGTTTTAAAATGCGTAGAATTTAAAAAATTTCCCAAATAAGATAATTCTAATTGCTTAGAAAATCATGATTACTACTTCATATAGTCGAAGTATTGCTATCACTTTTGGTGAATCGGTGATCAATAAAAACCTCTATATTTTTAATCAGAGATTCTAAATTTTAAATTAAAATAATTAAAGCACTTTTAATATAAAGGGAACATTTTATCTTTAAAGTTAAACTTTCCTATTAGGAGCAAACTAGTGTTGTATTGCGAGGTTTATCTAAATTTGATACTTTTTAATATATTTAAATTTTTATTTGAATTGTAACATATAATATATCTAAGTCTACAATTTTAAAATATTATGAATTCAGTTTTAAAAATCCTAAGCATCAAACACATGAAGTTTATAACACAAATATTCCTCTAACCTTTTGTGTTAATTTGAATCGATCGAATCTTAAAAATAATTATGAAATATCATATAAAAAAACAAAAATAAAGATGTATCTAGTTGTAAACATTTCAACCGCAAAATAACAAGTCAAATTTTATTTAATTTATGTGGGTCCATTATTCATATAAATCTTTTGTTAGTTTCAAAATAACTTGTCAATTTTATTAAATTTTGTGGGTCCATCATGATTTTTTTCTCTTTTCTTTTGCTAGTTTTTAGAATTTTGGGAGGAGGGAGAGGGTGTATCAATCATATTTTAAAGAGATTGAAATTTTAAAATATTTATTGAAAAAAATATGACTAAACGTAATTTTAGTTTTATTTTTTAAAAATAAAAATAGATAAGAATAAAGGAGTTCATCCATAGCATCTGATGCATGGATAATTTTAATTTTGGGGGCTTCAATATCGGTGAGACAAAATCCTGCTCTGATATCATGTAAAAATTGGGTCTTACGCTTAACTCACATCCAAAAGCTAGCTCAAAGGGAAGAAGATTGTCCAAGCCTTTATAAGGAGTTCACCTATCTCATTAACCATCAATGTGAAACTTTTTTGTCATTCTTTAATAAAATTTCCATATCAGCGTCCACTTAAATTAAAATGAATAGCATATAATATTTTAATTAGCAAGACATTTAAATATAAACAATAATTAAAATAGACGATAGAACATATAGATGTGATAATAATCACATAATACTTATAACATATCAATTGTTAAGTTATAGAAATCTTAGTAGCTCAATAATTAATTATCTAAATTTTTATTTTGTTAACTAAAGTTCAACTTTCACAATCTCCTAGCTCATTTCTTCCTATCCATCCTCTATTTCATTTTTTTTTTAAATTGTAGGACTACCTTATCCTAAAATATCTAGAAATAGTGGTGCATATATGCGCACTCTTCGATTTGGTCAATACTCAAATACTTAAATGACGTATTCAATGACTCTTTTAGTGTACTATCAAGTTAAATTAGAGGACGAACATGAGTTGTGGTTAGAGGCAGAGTCAGAATTTTTGATAAGGGATTCAAAATATGAAGAAATAGACATGCGAGATAATCGAAGGGGGTTCGAAATTTACTATATATACCTAAAAAATTATTTTAACCATATAAAAATAATATAATTTTCTACCGAAGGGAGTTCAATGAACCCCTAAAAATATGGTGGCTCCACCACTGGTTGTGGCAGTGTTTCACCCATATCAGAGGTATTCGGTTCGAGCTTTGAAAATGGAGAAAATTTCGTTGGGAGTGGTATCTCCGAATGGGTTCTGAAGAGCACGATCCGAATTTAATCGGAGCTCTAATGTGAGCTTCGGAAATCGAGTGAAAAATAAAAAAAAAGTTAGATAAGAGGGTCCACCAACAAAGTAATGCAGCGGATGAGGTTAATTTTCGCTTAGTTAGAGGTTTTGAATTTGTATACTGAGCATGAAAAAAATTTCTTAATAAAAAGTGTTCTTTCAAATAAATCTTACGCAATACGAATTCAAAATAAGCAAACTCTCTTCATTTGCTTTATATATAACTTAAGAAAAGTCTTATTTTTTAAAAAAATTAATATTAAAAGAAAGTTGTAAAGAAAGTTCTTCTAGGAGAATGACCGACAACACAACAATCAAAATTCTTATTTGCTCTAATAAAATCTAATAGAATTAATCATATGTAATATTACTCTTTTTTTGGAGAATTGAACTTATAAATTTTAATGATACGTATGAATAATAAAATAATTTATTTATATATCATGTAAAATATATTATACATTATAATTCATTAATAATGTGAATATATTTTAAAATTTGGGATCAACCATCATCATCTTGTCATTACAATTATCATTATTGTCGACGATTATAAGTCACAAAATTATGTGAGGCATACACCACCACCACCCCCGGTCCATCGTACTGGAGCGATTCGAGAAGAACGATTAGGTAGATTAATTATTAGCTAATATAAGTGTTTGCCGCTACCACTAACTACCAGTTAACACCCAGTGGCGGATCTAGGATTTAAAGGTTGTGGGTGCTCACTTTCTTTAACATAAACCTTTAAGCAGTCACATAGTATAAACGTCTACTAACTCAAACTCTTCAATAAAAAAAAGCAAAAAAAAAAAGCCCTTAATTAAAAAAAGGAAAAAGTTTAAATAAGAAGAAAAAAAAAAAAAGCCCTTAATTAGAAAAAGGAAAAGAGTTTTTTTTTTAAAAAAAGAAGCCCTTAATTAGAAAAAAGAAAAAAAAATAAAAAAGAAAAGAAAAAAGGGAGCAAAATTCGCTGGAAAAAGATAAAAAAATAATGGAGCGTGGAGGATTCGAATCCTGTCGATGTGATTTGCGCGCCTCTTGTTTCCATGTGTAAACCAGCGCACCCATGACTGCTTTCATTCTAATGAATGCTCATTTATTTTTTAATAACGTATTTATCATATTTTCAATATATATATACAAAAAAATTTCAAAGTCACTGAGTGCTTGAGCACCCGAAACTTGCTTATTGGATCTGCCCCTGTTAACACCACCAATTACTCGATCACTTGTTATACCATGTGTACTGAATCCTACTTTAATAGTGATGAGATCTGACAATTTGTTATACATATGTATATAAAATATGACTTCTAACTTACACATAACCTATTTTATATATATATATATATATATATATCAAAACAACTACGAAATATACATACTAGTACTAGGAGAGAAGATGTTCATTGATATTTCCGATAAAAATTCTGACTCCACCACATAATAGTCTATAGTCAAATTGTGGTTCTTTGAAGCTGTGCAAGGCATCTTCGATTTTTTCCTCTCTACCTTTTTTTTTCTTGGTGAAGTGGCAATAGATACGTGACTACTTGGACTTTTTAAAACTCACATTACAAGTCTTTGTCACTTATGCTATAATTTTTTTATTTTTGTAATTATACAGTTAGAAAAAAAAAGGGAAAGGAAGAACAGTACTAAATCTTTGTTGTTTGTCTTGTTCCTTTTTTTTTAAAAATAAAATAATATTAAAAGACTTTGTCAGTTGTTCCTATTTTAGCGGCAATTAATTTTTAATTATCGTTAAATATGTATTTTAACGGTAATTATCACTCTTTGTATATATCCCTAAAGTCTTTAGTGACATTGATTCTAATGGACTTAACTAATGTTAATAAAAGCTTTAACACTGTTTATTAATTATTTATTAATATTAATATTTAATGCCGTTAAAAATAATTTTTGTTATTGTGTTATTTGACTTAATTAGAAATTGCAACTGCAAGCATTGAAAAGAAAAATATGCATCACATATTCAAATCTAAATAGAGATTTAAAATATACTTATTTTTTTTTCTAAAATCATTTGTTTAAGTTTTAGCACATGTTTTTTGTATATATATAGTATGTAGTATGTCAATTTTATTCTAATCGATATTCATCAATAAAATCCATCAAATATATTTTTCACAAAGCACCTCTATAAACACTATAAGTATTAAGTTACGAATTGAAATTAGTAATGATCTTATTGTTTAATAAATAGTGCATTGAAATCACCATTTTATTAATGTTGTAAGTTTTTTTCATAGATATATAAGTTTGTATGTAATTGCAAAGTCAAATTGAACGGATTGTGCAATGACTCTTTTTGTTAAAAAAATTACGTGTCCTATCAAATTGGTAAAAGTAAAAATTAAGTGTTTACATGTCGTATCAAATTGGAAAAAGTAAAAAATTACGTGTTTACGATGTCCTATCAAATTAATTTTCCTTTAGCTCTCGAAAATGATGTACATTTTACACACATTAAGTTTTTCTTTTGCTCACTACCAATAACTTCACCTTCACATAATTTTTCTTGTTACTCTATCTATTTCAGGAGCGACTCAAGCATATTAGTAATCTAAAATAAAAATTAAATAGGGCCTCAAATTTAAATCGTCAATAATTTTATATAATTGATTTTTTCTAGTTTTTACTTGATAATATAACCATTCTTATTTTAAATTATTTTTCATGAAATAAAATACTTCAAATACGTCAAATTTCTTCTATAATTTCTTCATTTTTCATGAAAAGTTTACTTTTTCTACAAGTAGTATTCAATATTTGTTAAAAATAATAACTTATAACCTATTATTATTAAAAATAAGGCCCCTTAAATTTAGAGACTTAAAACACATGTTTTTTTTAACACTGTTGAGCCACCCCTGCTCTATCTATACTATTTTCTAGAAGAAGCAAAAACGTCTAGTAGTAAGATACTACTTGCATGATTACTCTATTTTGATCATTTGGTAATTTTGTTTCGATATTAGTAACGCTGAGATTATTATTCAGTATAAAAACCTATATAAAAATAACATTATATTTGTGGTATACCATCTAGCTAATTCAGTTTTTGATTAAGAAAAAATCAAGCAATATTATACTCTGAGATCATTATTATTTCTTATTTACAAAATGAAATGACCCTTTATTGATTCAACTTTCAAGGTTCTTTATTTCCTTTGGATTTATGTGAAGAATTTTCTTCCAACATAATCTTGATTAGGATGACTTTAACTGATTTTTTCTTGAAAATCAATTGTGAATTCAATAATTTCTTCACCTACCAAAAGAAAAATTACTTGTCCACAATCTTCAATTACTAATTTTTTAAAATATGTGTCACCTAATATTTCCAAATATGCCCTTTCCTTCAATCTCTAATACATTCATTTCTTATTATAAATAGAGCTCAATTATGCATCAATTTCTTCATCCTTTAATTAATGTATAATTAAGCTTTAGAGAAGAAAAAAATGATGGGTTCCAAGGCATTTATATTTCTTGGCCTTTTTGTGGCTATTTTTGCAATGATAAGCTCAGATGTCGTAGCTAGGGAATTGGCTGAGACTTGTAAGATTATTTTTTCCTAATTTTATTATTTATCTCTTTGAAATATTGAATTTCTTATCTAATTATTTTACATATATGTAACGTTATGCTGATTTTAGAATTTCACAATTGATGTAGCATTGGAATCAGATAACAAGAATGATGAACATACTGACGGACATGGCGGATATAACGGATATAAACCTTCACATGACGAATACAACAATGGATATAAACCTCCGGGTGGTGGATATAAGCCTCCAGGTGGCGGATATAAACCCCCACACGGTGAATATAAGCCTCCAGGTGGTGGATATAAACCCCCACACGGTGAATATAAGCCTCCAAGTGGTGGGCATAAACCCCCACACGGTGAATATAAGCCTCCAGGCGGTGAATATAAACCTCCGGGTGGTGGATATAAGCCTCCAGGTGGCGGATATAAGCCCCCACACGGTGAATATAAGCCTCCAGGTGGTGGATATAAACCCCCACACGGTGAATATAAGCCTCCAAGTGGTGGGCATAAACCCCCACACGGTGAATATAAGCCTCCAGGCGGTGGATATAAGCCTCCAGGTGGCGGATACAACCCTCCACATGACGAATATAAACCGCCTAGTGGTGGATATTATCCTCCAAGTGGCAGAACTCACCCCCCAGGTAGTGGTGGTGGTGGTGGACACAACCCTCCAGGTGGAGGCCATGATTAAGTGACTAGCCAATTTCGTCACAACAAATCATCATGTGTACTATTATAAAACTATGGTATAACAAGATTAGTACTAGTAATATAATAGTCTTGCTGCTTTTAGACCAGATTGTTGTATCAATAGTATGAATAAAACACATGAATATGAATTGTTGGTCATATAATATTTTGTTGTACAATATATTATGTGATAGAATATATCTTCATAATGTACGTTTCTTCTTATTTCACACTTCATTATTGAAAATTACTCCCCCATCCCTAATATTATTTGTTGCTTTTTGTTTCTCAAAATTTTAATTATTGTATAAATTTAACCAACAAATTTATTAAAAATATAATTTTTTTTCATCATATTGATACAATCTGCTCTAAAATGAAAAGACTAGAAATTATAAGAGCCCCATGATTTTCTAGACTGTGTTGGAAAAACATAAATGATCAATTAATGTCATTTGTTTAAATATTTTCTTATTGTTATAACAAAATATTATTAGAAAGAACACATAATATAAATAACATAAAAGAAAATTTCTAAAAATTACCTAGTTATTTATATTAAAAAATCTAATTAATGTATAAATAATTAATTAAGATTTCATAAATACAAAAGCCTAACTCCGCGCCTCTATAAAGAATTAGTTGGCAAGATGTAATAATAACAATAATAATAATAATAATAATAATTAAAGCCCATTATTCGTTCCTCAGTATCCCACGCAGGGGCGGACCCACGTTATGTCGAGGGTGTTCACCCGAACACCCTCCATAAATAAAATACACTGTATATCTAAGGTGAATTTTCTAGATTTGTATTGATATATATATATATTGAACACCCTAAATCACAAATGGATAAGATAGCCCAGTGGTAGTTGAGCTCAAAGTTATGTGTGACGTCCAGGGTTCGAATCCCTGCATTGGCGTTTTATTTTTACATTTTTGGTTTCAGTTTTTTTTTTAGTTAGATGTTTATACTTTTATTTTCCGAACCTCCTCAACGAAAATCCTAGGTCCGCCACTGATCCCACGAATATATCCAAATCATTATAGGTAATTTTTGAATTTAAAGTTTATGAATTTCTACCATAATCTATGTGAATCAATTTAAACCTAAAGAAAGGTTCTAAGATATTTGGAGTTAATTATCCTTTAAGAGATAATTGCATAAACAACCTCTCATGTTTGACTTCATAACACAAGTTAACCTTGTGATTTTTAATTTTTGTTATTAATTCTAATTGATCATATGAAATGGCTTGACGTTAAATTTACTATAACAAAAATAATTTTTAGCGGCAATAAATATTGACATTAATAAAGAGTGTTAAAGTCTTTATCGGTATTAGTTAAGTGTCATTAGAACCAATGTCGCTAAAGGCTCTGAGGGCATATACAAAAAGTGTTAATTGCCGCTAAAAATATATATTTAACAACAATTAATTCATGATCATTTTTTATGTAGTGATTGTTAAACTAATAGCACTTTTCTTATCATTTATCAATATCGACTCTGAGGTAAAAAATCGCGTATCACATAAATATAAAACAGACTAATAATATGAAAAAATAATAGCATTTGATAGTATTCATAGCTCGTGAGGTTTCATGTTTGTGAAAAGAAAAAAAATACAATTTAAGAAATTTAAATTGCATGTTCATATAAAAAACTTCGACTTTAAATCACTGTGATTTGAACTTATGATTCTATATAGCATATCCAAACGAACCTTTAATGACGTTTAATAATTACCGTAGATCTATGTTTTTAGCGACTTTGTCATTGTGATGTGTTCTATGAACTAATTTAAGTAAATGATTCACCATTAATGTGAATTGATCAAATTAACTCAAAAAATAGATTTAAACATTACGAGTACTTTAATGGTTAAGGTTTTTAGCGTTGAATTACTTGTAATTTTAAAGTTATGAATTCAGATATATCACTTGTTGCTATTTGAATAAATTTTTATCTATAAAATTTATGCTTCACATCAAATGATTAAGTTCAAATAAATCCGACGTCATGTCCAAACTCTACTTTTACATCTAACAGGAATGTTCCGTTTAGGATTAAAATGTTCTCTATCAAAATTTTATCTCAAATTTTGAATCTAAAAACGTATAATTAAAGATAGAAGGTACTTATCGATCACCTACCACAAAAATTGATAGCAATACTTCAAATATATGAATTAGAAAACTAAAGCAATAAAGATTTTCTGAGCAATTAAAACCTATTTAGGAAAACTTTTAAATTCTACGTATTTTATTTTTTTCAAACGTGTTTTTGAAAAGTTCTTTGAATGGTTATAACTTGTAACAATTTTTGTTTAAGTAAAGACTTAAGTATCTCTTTTTTATTAGTAATGGAGAATTAGTCTCTGTTTATTCAAATTCTCCCCCCCCCCCTTCACACCCCACACCCCCCAAAAAAAAAAACTCTAAGAAAAAAAATTACGTAAAAATATGTACAAATTACATTATCATAAATACAATAATATTTTTTAGTTATTTATTACTCTTAGGGATTTTAGTTAAGTATTAAAATTATATTTAACAAAAACATTTTTATCTTTTGTTTGAGATTCACTCCCATCATAAGATAAAATATGTGTTTATTAAAATATTTTTTTAATTATAATTAAATAATATATTGCATATTTTATATTATTAACTATAGACAATGTGGTCCTATACTACATCCCTTTCATAAACGAATATTTAAAAAATCAAATAAATTAAAACGGAGGAAATATAATTAATTACGTGGCGTGTCAATTGAGCAAGATAAGTGATAGGTGACCATTTATCAATTTTCTAATACATTGAATTCTTAGTATAAATATAACTCAATGTTGCTTCAATTTCTTCATCCTTTAATTAAAATAACTAAGCTTTAAAGAAGAAAAATAATGATGGGTTCCAAGGAATTTCTATTTCTTGGCATTCTTTTGGCTATTTTTGCAATGATAAGCTGTGAGACCTGTAAGTTTATTACTATTATTTTTCTTTAATTAATTAGCTCTTTGAAATATTGTATTTCTTATAATCATTTGATATATATTCGATGTTATGCTAATTTATAAATTTCATATTTGATATTTGTAGCAATGAAATTGGATGACAAGAATGATGAACACCATGATGGATATAATGGCATTGGCGGATACTCTGGTGATGGACGTGGCGAATATAATATTGGATATAACCCTCCACGTGATAAATATAAGCCCCCTGGTGACGAATACAAGTTTTCGGGTGACAAATATAAACCCTCATATGACAAATACAAACCCCCTAGTGACGAATACAAACCTCCAAGTGACAAGTATAACCCACCCACATGACAAATATAAACCTCCTAGTTATGAATACAAACCTCCAGGTGGCAAATATAATCCTCCATATGACAAATATAAACCTCCTAGTTATGAATACAAACCTCCAGGTGACAAATATAACCCCCCAAGTGATAAATATAAACCTCCTAGTGAAGAATACAAGCCTCCAGGTGACAAATATAAACCCCATATGACAAATACAAACCCCTAGTGACGAATACAAGCCTCCAGGTGACAAGTATAGCCCCCCACATGATAAATATAAACCTCCTAGTTATGAATACAAACCTCCAGGTGACAAATATAACCCCCCACACGATAAATATAAGCCCCCAAGTGACGAATACAAGCCTCCAGGTGACAAATACAAATCCCCTAGTGACGAATACAAACCTCCAGGTGACAAGTATAACCCCCCACATGATAAATATAAACCTCCTAGTTATGAATACAAACCTCCAGGTGAAAAATATAACCCTCCACATGATAAATATAAACCCCCTAGTGACGAATACAAACCTCCAGGTGACAAATATAACCCCCACATGACAAATACAAACCCCTAGTGACGAGTACAAATATCCAGGTGACAAGTATAACTCCCCACATGACAAATATAAGCCTCCTAGAGATGAATACAAACATGCAGGTGACAACTATAATCCCCCACATGATAAATATAAGACCCCTAGTGACGAATACAAATCTCGAGGTGACAAATATAACTCTCCACATTACAAATATAAACCTCCTGGTGATGAATACAAACCTCCAAGTGACAAATATAACTCTCCACATGACAAATATAAACCCCCTAGTGACGAATACAAACCTCCAGGTGACAAGTATAACCCCCCACATGATAAATATAAATCTCCTAGTGATGAATATAAATCTCCAGGTGAAAAATATAATCCTCCACGCGACAAATATAAATCCCCTGATGATGAATACAAATCTCCTGGTGACAAATATAAGTCCCCTAGTGACGAATACAAGCCTCCAAGTGGTGGATACAACCCTCCCATGGGGGGCCATGAGTAAGTGACTAGCCAATTGTCTCAGAACCAATCATCAAATAATATTATAAAATCGTTGTATGTAGTGGCAAGATGTATGATATAGTAATGGTCTTGCTACTCTAAACCTTGCTATAAAAATCGTATGAATAAAACAGCATTCAGTTCATATGTATGGTTGATCATGTAATATTTTGTTGTAAAATTTAACACAATATACTGTGATAATATATTTTCAATTTTCCATAATGTATAATTCTTCTTTTTCTTGATTATATTGAATATGTGTTAATGAAGAACATATGTTTCTTCTTATTTCACAACTTATTATTAAACTACTCCTCAATCACTAATAATGAAATATTGTTTTAAAAAAAAACATATAATAACATAATAAATCGTTTTCAAAAGAACTACCGATTATTTATCTAAACTATATATAGATGATAATTGTTATAGCGAGAACTAGTTTTTATATACCAACAATAAATTTTGAATGTGACACTAACACCAAACAAAATAATTCCACATGTATAATATAACATGACCCAATAATTATATTTTTTACCATAATTATTGATATCCTTAATAACAATCTTGCGTCCGCTACTGCAAACGAAATAAACAAGCGAAGGAGTGAGGTGAATGGAATTCCAACTACACCGTGATTTTTTTGCAAACGAGAGAAAGGAGTGAAGTAAGCGAGATCCCAACATATAGTGATTTTTCTTAAGCAGTCCACTTGTAGATCAGGTTATTCATTTCCTTTGAAGTTATTTGAGAGATGTTGCCTTGATCTTCACTATTTGTTTTACAATATATTATGTGATAGAATATATCTTCATAATGTACGTTTCTTCTTATTTCACACTTCATTATTGAAAATTACTCCCCCATCCCTAATATTATTTGTTGCTTTTTGTTTCTCAAAATTTAAATTATTGTATAAATTTTAACCAACAAATTTATTAAAAATATAATATTTTTTTCATCATATTGATATAAAATAAAACGGCAACAACACTCCATATTCAAAATACAATCTGCTCTAAAATAAAAAGACTAGAAATTATAAGAGCCCCATGATTTTCTACGTTGTGTTGGAAAAACATAAATGATCAATTAATGTCATTTGTTTAAATATTTTCTTATTGTTATAACAAAATATTATTAGAAAGAACATATAATATAAATAACATAAAAGAAAATTTCCAAAAATTACCTAGTTATTTATATTAAAAAATCTAATTAATGTATAAATAATAAATTAAGATTTCATAAATACAAAAGCCTAACTCCACGCCTCTATTGAGAATTAGTTGGCAAGATGTAATAATAATAATAATAATAATAATAATAATAATAATAATAATAATAATAATAATAATAATAATAATTAAAGCCCATTATTCGTTCCTCAGTACCCCACGAAAATATCCAAATCATTATAGGTAATTTTTGAACTTAAAATTTATGAATTTCTACGATAATCATGTGAATCAATTTAAACCTAAAGAAAGGTTCTAAGATATTTGGAGTTAATTATCCTTTAAGAGATAATTGCATAAACAACCTCTCATGTTTGACTTCATCACACAAGTTAACCTTGTGATTTTTAATTTTTGTTATTAATTCTAATTGATCATATGAAATGACTTGACGTTAAATTTACTATAACAAAAATAATTTTTAGCGGCAATAAATATTGACATTAATAAAGAGTGTTAAAGTCTTTACCGGTATTAGTTAAGTGTCATTATAACCAATGTCGCTAAAGGCTCTGAGGGCATATACAAAGAGTGTTAATTGCCGCTAATAATACATATTTAGTAACAATTAATTCATGATCATTTTTGATGTAGTGATTGTTAAATTAATAGCACTTTTCTTATCATTTATCAATATCGACTCTGAGGTAGAAAATCGCGTACCACATAAATATAAAACGGATTAATAATATGAAAAAATAATAGCATTTGATAGTATTCATAACTCGTGAGGTTTCATGTTTGTGAAAAGAAAAAATACAAATTAAGAAATTTAAATTGCATGTTCATATAAAAAACTTCGACTTCAAATCACCGTGATTTGAACTTATGGTTCTATATAGCATATCCAAACGAGCCTTTAATGTCGTTTAATAGTTACCGTAGATCTATGTTTTTAGCGACTTTGTCATTGTGATGTGTTCTATGAACTAATTTAAGTAAATGATTCACCATTAATGTGAATTGATTCAAATTAACTCAAAAATTAGATTTAAACATTATGAGTACTTTAATGGTTAAGATTTTTAGCGTTGAACTACTTGTAATTTTAAAGTTATGAATTCAGATATATCACTTGTTGCTATTTGAATAAATTTTTATCTATAAAATTTATGTTTCACATCAAATGATTAAATTCAGATAAATCCGACGTCATGTCCCAACTCTACTTTTACCTCTAACAGGAATGATCCACTTTAGGGTTAAAGTGTTCTCTATCAAAATTTTATCTCAAATTTTAAATTTAAAAACGTAAAATTAAGAATAGAAGATACTTATCGATGACCTACCACAAAAATTGATAGCAATACTTCAAATATATGAATTAGAAAACTAAAGCAATAAAGATTTTCTGAGTAATTAAAACCTATTTGGGAAAACTTTTAAATTCTACGTATTTTATTTTTTCAAACGTGTTTTTGAAAAGTTCTTTGAATGGTTATAACTTATAACAATTTGTGTTTAAGTAAAACTTAAGAATCTCTTTTTTATTAGTAAAGGAGAATTAGTCTGTTTATTCAAATTTCCCCCCAAAAAAAAAATCTAAGAAAAACAAATTACGTAAAAAATATTTAGAAATTTGCATTATCATAAATATAATAATATTTTTTAGTTATTTATTACTCTTAGGGATTTTGGTTAAGTATTAAAATTATATTTAACAAAAACATTTCAATCTTTTGTTTGACATTTACTCCCATCATAAGATAAAGTATGTATTTACTAAAATATTTATTTTTTAATTATAATTAAATAATATATTGCTTATTTTATATTATTAACTATAAAATTGTTTTGTTTAGTGTACATCACAAATGCAGATAAACATTGTGGCCCTATACTAAGTTCCTTTCTTAAACGAGTTAAAAAAAAATTCAAATAAATTGAAACGGAGAAAATATAATTAATTACGTGGCGTGTCAATTGAACAAGAAAAGTGATAGGTGACCGTTTATCAATTTCTAATACATTGAATTTTTAGTATAAATATAACTCAATGTTGCTTCAATTTCTTCATCCTTTAATTAATATAACTAAGCTTTAAAGAAGAAGAAAAATGATGGGTTCCAAGGAATTTCTATTTCTTGGCATTCTTTTGGCTATTTTTGCAATGATAAGCTGTGAGACCTGTAAGTTTATATTATTATTTTTCTTTAATTAATTAGCTCTTTGAAATATTGTATTTCTTATATAATTATTTGATATATATTCGATGTTATATTAATTTATATATTTCATATTTAATATTTGTAGCAATGAAATTGGATAACAAGAATGATGAAGACCATGATGGATATAATGGCATTGGCGGATACTCTGGTGATGGACGTGGCAAATATAATACTGGATATAATCCTCCACGTGATAAATATAAGCCGCCTAGTGACGAATATAAGTCTCCGGATGACAAATATAAACCCTCATATGACAAATACAAACCTCCTAGTGATGAATACAAACCTCCAAGTGACAAGTATAACCCCCCACATGACAAATATAAACCTCCTAGTTATGAATACAAACCTCCAGGTGACAAATATAACCCCGTGATAAATATAAGCCCCCTAGTTATGAATACAAGCCTCCAGGTGACAAATATAAACCCCCATATGACAAATACAAACCCCTAGTGACGAATACAAACCACCAGGTGACAAGTATAACCCCCCACATGACAAATATAAACCTCCTAGTTATGAATACAAACCTCCATATGACAAATATAAACCTCCTAGTTATGAATACAAACCTCCAAGTGACAAATATAACCCCCCACATGATAAATATAAGCCCCCTAGTGACGAATACAAGCCTCCAGGTGACAAATACAAACCCCCGTATGACAAATACAAACCCCCTAGTGACGAATACAAACCTCCAGGTGACAAGTATAACCCCTCACATGACAAATATAAACCTCCTAGTTATGAATATAAACCTCAGGTGACAAATATAACCCCCCACGTGATAAATATAAGCCCCCTAGTGATGAATACAAACCTTCAGGCGACAAATATAAACCCCCACATGATCAATACAAACCCCCTAGTGACGAATACAAACCTCCAGGTGACAAATATAATCCACCACATGATAAATATAAACCCCCTAGTGACGAATACAAACCTCCAGGTGACAAATATAACCCTCCACGTGACAAATATAAACCTCCTAGTGATGAATACAAACCTCCAAGTGGTGGATACAACCCTCTCATCGGTGGCCATGAGTAAGTCACTATCGTTGTATGTAGTGGCAAGATGTATGATATAGTAATGGTCTTGCTACTCTAAACCTTGCTATAAAAATCGTATGAATAAAACATCATTCAGTTCATATGTATGGCTGATCATGTAATACTTTGTTGTAAAATATAACACAATATATTGTGTTAATATATTTCCAATTTTCCATAATGTATGATTCTTCTTTCCTTGATTATATTGAATTTGTGTTGATGAGGAACATATGTTTCTTTCTTATATCACAACTTATTATTAAACTACTCCTCAATCACTAATTATATATTGTTTTTCACTTCTTGAACTCTTTTAATTTAATCCTATTATATTAAGTTAATTTGCTAAAATTTGATTTCATATATTAATTAATTTGACTTTGGAAAAAATGGAAAGCAAGACATATCTTTGGGACAAATTATAAGCTACTTTAGAACGAGAAGGAAAAAAATTACAAGTGCATCTTCATGATTTTCAAAATTGTGTTGGAATTTTTGGTAAATGAAACAAAACTGATAAATGTCATTTGCCCGGCGGAGCCAAATTTTTTTTAAAGGGTGTCCAGAAATAACAACTTGTTATGTTAAGGGTGTCCAAAATAGGTTATTTAATCATTTCGTATATCATTTTACTTGTATATATGCTAATTTTTTTCCCACGAAGGGTGTCCAATTGGACACCCTTGACAGTATGTGGCTACGCCACTGCTTTTTACAACTATAATGAAATATTTTTACAGAAAATATATAATAACATAATAAATCATTTTCAAAAGAACAATTGATTAATATTTATCTAAACTATATATAGATGATAACTGTTATAGCGCGAGACTTAGTTTTTATATACCAACAATAATAAATTTTCAATGTGACACTAACACCAAACAAAATAATTTCACATGTGTTATGACTCAATAATTATATTTTTTACTATAATCATTGATATCCTTAATAACAATCTTGCGTTCGCTACGCCAAACGAGACAAACAAAAGAAGTAATGAGGTGAACGAGATTCCAAATATACATGGTGATTTTTCTGCAAACGAGAGAGGAGTGAAGTAAGCGAGATCTCAAATATATGGTGATTTTTCTCAAGCAGTCCACTTGTATTATTATTTCTTAGTATTGGTCATATTTTGTGCACTTTGCTTTGATCAAGTCAACTTTTCGAGTGTTGATGACACGACCTTCAAGATATTAGTATCAATTTATCTTTCTATGCAGATAACATATGTCTTATTTAAAAAATTGTAAAATCTCATATTTTAATTAAGCTAAGTATTTATAAATTTAACGATCATACAAAAAGTCTTTACGCTAGAGTATATCTAACTTTGACTCCTCAAATACTTGTAGCTACATTTTTTGGTATCGGAACAAAAATTTCCAATTAATTCTTGCTTATAAATATGTGTGTAAAAAAGAAATATAGAGGCATGATACACGACGACTCCCTCTAACTTGTCCAATAAAATTCAATTAATTTTGTAATGGAAAATCAAAACTTAAAGAAAATCAAATATATTATATACTTTAAATTCTAAATCTATTATTAATACCAAACCAACAGTAACAAGACTTTTACATAAGCAACTCACTTAGCTTGTAGATTAGGTTATTCATTTCCTTTGGAATTATTCGATATTTTTTTTTATATAAAACATCTAAATTTTATCAAGGCAATAAAAATAGAAACAAATAAAAAATTTAATTTGATTACCTAAAATGTATATGCATGCTTACCATACATAACTAACATTCAACAATAATATAGTGTTACGTAAAGTGAAACATAATCAACAAATTATACGAAAATAAAAACATTGCTAGGATTTTCATTTTGACTATTTGGATCATTAGAATAATAATATGTAGACGAAAAGGGACGTAAAAGAATTATTAAGTTCTCTGATAATTATATTATTATTTAAAGAAACATTACATGATCATGACCATCCATCCATAGTAAGTGAATGGAGATTTATGATACATTTATTTATTCATACTTTCAACAACAAAACTATAATACCTATTAATTAAACATACAATATAAATATATATGAATAGCACTTGGCTACTCAATGTTTATCCATAATATAATAACTGATACATCAGAGGTACATTTCTTAGTATGTAATTAATTAATTAGTTGCGAGGCAATCCTCCATACCAACCACCTCTAGGATATCCTCTTCCACCATAACCAATACCGGGATAAAATCCACCATATCCTCCTCTTGGATAACCACCATAATATCCACGATCACCACCATAACCACCACCACCACCACCATATCCTCCCCATGGAAATCCGACTCCTCCAAATCCTGATCTTTGAAGTCCTCCTGTTCCTGGAAATCCTCCCACTCCTGGAAGTCCTCCTATTCCATCTCCTAAATATCCTTGAAATCCTATTCCTAGAAGTTTGGCATCATTTGCATGTTCTACACCAATAATCATACATATTTGTGTTAGTAGGGGTGACAAATGGATTGTTTATATGTTGAATTTGTACAAAAATCAAAATGAGTTGAATCAATAAATGAATAGTTCGTATTGTCTATTCAAGTTATCAATCTTTGATTTCTTAACCTGAGTTGTTCCTTCATGTGCAGTTTTCAAGGTTTCCCAGATTGACTTAGCATCTTGGCAAGAAGATATCTTGTTGTACTCGTCTGGTCCTATGCCACAAATTAGAATTTTCTTAGATTTTGCATTATTTTGAATTGCTAGTTTATCTGCAGCATCCCACTCCTTTCTCTCTTTTGGTACCATTGTTACTCCATCGGGTCCCTTTTCATAGGAATAGTAGGACCATCTAGGACTACACTCCAGAGATCGGGATTTTCTCCTATAAGATGATCCATCATGCGATTCTTCCACCATCCATAATATTTTCCATTGAACAGTGGTGGTCGAGTTTGAGAAGCTCCTTCTTGGGGTGTAGGTGGTGCTGCCATTTTTCTTTTCAAGATGTTAATCTTTTACGAAAAGATCCTGCTCTGATACCAATTGAAGAAACCTTACCCCTAGATCAAGAACCAGGTTCTTGATTATTTGCCTAAAACAAGAAAATAAAACAATATACTTTTAACTAAAACCTTCCTCTCTCAAGGAAGGAAAAACACAACTTTGTTTTATTAAGTTTTCAACTCAAATACAATTTTCGATTAACTCTAATCGCAACTCTTTAACTTAAAAGAAGCCAAACCCACTTCTTCTTAGTTAAACACTCTCTCTCCACAAGAAGCCAAACCTACTCCTTGTTTACAAATCACACAGTCTCACAAAAACTCACAACTCACAAAAACTCACACGAAACAATTAACTCACAAAACTCACAAAAACTATTCTTGCTATTTCTCTCTTCTTCTCACCTCTCTTTACGTTTCTCCTTGATTGCAAGAACTGATTCTCTTGGCCTTGCCATCTCTGTTTATATAGACGCTTTTTGATCAAGAATTATCGCCTCTCTTCAAAGTTGACAATAACTCTGTTTTCTGTGTCCTCCTTTGATATGGAAAGATTTTCTTTTATTTTGTTATATAAAGAAAACAACCTTTTAAGAAAAGGTTTTGTTTTCTTTATTTTACGTATAAAGTAAACCACTTTTTAGGAAAAGGTTTTATCGTACTTATTTATGGAAATATAATACTTTTGTTTTCCTTCTTTCCATAAATAAATCTATGCCTCAATTTTTCTCCTTCACTTCTTTTTTCATAAAACGACAACTCCTTTATTTTTCTTTTACTTTCTATTTTAATAAATGAACCTGATTCATGAATGATCAAAGAGTATTTGTCATTATCAAAAGTAATTAGCACAACTTCCATCAAACCTAAAGAAAGGTTCTAAGATATTTGGAGTTAATTATCCTTTAAGAGATAATTGCATAAACAACCTCTCATGTTTGACTTCATAACACAAGTTAACTTTGTGATTTTTAATTTTTGTTATTAATTCTAATTGATCATATGAAATGACTTGATGTTAAATTTACTATCAAAAAAATAATTTTTAGCGGCAATAAATATTGACATTAATAAAGAGTGTTAAAGTCTTTACCGGTATTTGTTAAGTGTCATTAGAACCAATGTCTTTAAAGGCTCTGAGGGCATATACAAAGAGTGTTAATTACCGCTAAAAATATATATTTAGCAACAATTAATTCATGATCATTTTTATGTAGTGATTGTTAAACAAATAGCACTTTTCTTATCATTTATCAATATCGACTCTGAGGTAGAAAATCGCGTATCACATAAATATAAAACAGACTAATAATATGAAAAAATAATAGCATTTGATAGTATTCATAACTCGTGAGGTTTCATGTTTGTGGAAAGAAAAAAATACAATTTAAGAAATTTAAATAGCATGTTCATATAAAAATCTTCGACTTCAAATCACCGTGATTTGAACTTATGATTCTATATAGCATATCCAAACGAGCTTTAATGTCGTTTAATAATTACCGTAGATCTATGTTTTGAGCGACTTTGTCATTGTGATGTGTTCTATGAACTAATTTAAGTAAATGATTCACCATTAATGTGAATTGATTCAAATTAACTCAAAAAATAGATTTAAACATTATGAGTACTTTAATAGTTAAGGTTTTTAGCGTTGAACTACTTGTAATTTTAAAGTTATGAATTCAGATATATTACTTATTGCTATTTGAATAAATTTTTATCTATAAAATTTATGCTTCACATCAAATGATTAAGTTCAGATAAATCCGACTTCATGTCCCAACTCTACTTTTACCTCTAATAGGAATGTTCCACTTTAGGGTTAAAGTGTTCTCTATCAAAATTTTATCTCAAATTTTAAATTTAAAAACGTAAAATTAAATATAAAAGATACTTATCGATCACCTAACACAAAAATTGATAGCAATACTTCAAATATATGAAGTAGAAAACTAAAGCAATAAAGATTTTTTGAGTAATTAAAACATATTTGGGAAAACTTTTAAATTCTACGTATTTTATTTTTTCAAACGTGTTTTTGAAAAGTTCTTTGAATGGTTATTACTTATAACAATTTGTGTTTAAGTAAAACTTAAGAATCTCTTTTTTATTAGTAAAGGAGAATTAGTCTCTGTTTATTCAAATTTCCCCAAAAAAAAGTCTAAGAAAAACAAATTACGTAAAAAATATTCAGAAATTTGCATTATGATAAATATAATAATATTTTTTAGTTATTTATTACTCTAGGAATTTTGGTTAAGTATTAAAATTATATTTAACAAAAACATTTCAACCTTTTGTTTGACATTCACTCCCATCATAAGATAAAGTATGTATTTACTAAAATATTTATTTTTAAATTATAATTCAATAATATATTGCTTATTTTATATTATTAACTATAAAATTGTTTTGTTTAGTGTACATCACAAATGCAGATAAACATTGTGGTCCTATACTAAGTTCCTTTCTTAAACGAGTTAAAAAAAAATTCAAATAAATTAAAACGGAGAAAATATAATTAATTACGTGGCGTGTCAATTGAGCAAGATAAGTGATAGGTGACCGTTTATCAATTTCTAATACATTGAATTTTTAGTATAAATATAACTCAATGTTGCTTCAATTTCTTCATCCTTTAATTAATATAACTAAGCTTTAAAGAAGAAGAAAAATGATGGGTTCCAAGGAATTTCTATTTCTTGGCATTCTTTTGGCTATTTTTGCAATGATAAGCTGTGAGACCTGTAAGTTTATTATTATTTTTTCTTTAATTATTATCTCTTTGAAATATTGTATTTCTTATATAATTATTTGATATATATTCGATGTTATATTAATTTATAAATTTCATATTTGATATTTGTAGCAATGAAATTGGATGACAAGAATGATGAAGACCATGATGGATATAATGGCATTGGCGGATACTCTGGTGATGGACGTGGCAAATATAATACTGGATATAACCCTCCACGTGATAAATATAAGCCCCCTAGTGACGAATACAAGTCTCCGGGTGACAAATATAAACCCTCATATGACAAATACAAACCTCCTAGTGATGAATACAAACCTCCAAGTGACAAGTATAACCCCCCACATGACAAATATAAACCTCCTAGTTATGAATACAAACCTCCAGGTGGCAAATATAATCCTCCATATGACAAATATAAACCTCCTAGTTATGAATACAAACCTCCAGGTGACAAATATAACCCCCATGATAAATATAAACCCCCTAGTGACGAATACAAACCTCCAGGTGACAAATATAACCCCACATGATAAATATAAACCCCTAGTGACGAATACAAACCTCCATGACAAATATAAACCTCCTAGTTATGAATACAAACCTCCAAGTGACAAATATAACCCCCCACATGATAAATATAAGCCCCCTAGTGACGAATACAAGCCTCCAGGTGACAAATACAAACCCCCGTATGACAAATACAAACCCCTAGTGACGAATACAAACCTCCAGGTGACAAGTATAACCCCTCACATGACAAATATAAACCTCCTAGTTATGAATATAAACCTCCAGGTGACAAATATAACCCCCCACGTGATAAATATAAGCCCCCTAGTGATGAATACAAACCTTCAGGTGACAAATATAAACCCCCACATGATCAATACAAACCCCCTAGTGACGAATACAAACCTCCAGGTGACAAATATAATCCACCACATGATAAATATAAACCCCCTAGTGACGAATACAAACCTCCAGGTGACAAATATAACCCTCCACGTGACAAATATAAACCTCCTAGTGATGAATACAAACCTCCAAGTGGTGGATACAACCCTCTCATCGGTGGCCATGAGTAAGTCACTATCGTTGTATGTAGTGGCAAGATGTATGATATAGTAATGGTCTTGCTACTCTAAACCTTGCTATAAAAATCGTATGAATAAAACATCATTCAGTTCATATGTATGGTGATCATGTAATACTTTGTTGTAAAATATAACACAATATATTGTATTAATATATTTCCAATTTTCCATAATGTATGATTCTTCTTTCTTGATTATATTGAATTTGTGTTGATGAGGAACATATGTTTCTTTCTTATTTCACAACTTATTATTAAACTACTCCTCAATCACTAATTATATATTGTTTTTCACTTCTTGAACTCTTTTAATTTAATCCTATTATATTAAGTTAATTTGCTAAAATTTGATTTCATATATTAATTAATTTGACTTTGGAAAAAATGGAAAGCAAGACATATCTTTGGGACAAATTATAAGCTACTTTTGAACGAGAAGGAAAAAAATTACAAGTGCATCTTCATGATTTTCAAAATTGTGTTGGAATTTTTGGTAAATGAAACAAAACTGATAAATGTCATTTGCCCGGCGGAGCCAAATTTTTTTTAAAGGGTGTCCAGAAATAACAACTTGTTATGTTAAGGGTGTCCAAAATAGGTTATTTAATCATTTCGTATATCATTTTACTTGTATATATGCTAATTTTTTTCCCACGAAGGGTGTCCAATTGGACACCCTTGACAGTATGTGGCTACGCCACTGCTTTTTACAACTATAATGAATATTTTTACAGAAATATATAATAACATAATAAATCATTTTCCAAAGAACAATTGATTAATATTTATCTAAACTATATATAGATGATAACTGTTATAGCGCGAGGCTTAGTTTTTATATACCAACAATAATAAATTTTCAATGTGACACTAACACCAAACAAAATAATTTCACATGTGTTATGACTCAATAATTATATTTTTTACTATAATCATTGATATCCTTAATAACAATCTTGCGTTCGCTACGCCAAACGAGACAAACAAAAGAAGTAATGAGGTGAACGAGATTCCAAATATACATGGTGATTTTTCTGCAAACGAGAGAGGAGTGAAGTAAGAGAGATCTCAAATATATGGTGATTTTTCTCAAGCAGTCCACTTGTATTATTATTTCTTAGTATTGGTCATATTTTGTGCACTTTGCTTTGATCAAGTCAACTTTTCGAGTGTTGATGACACGACCTTCAAGATATTAGTATCAATTTATCTTTCTATGCAGATAACATATGTCTTATTTAACAACCCTGAAATTGGATAAGATAAGAAATGCTTAGTGTGTCAAGAATGCCTATGATTAGACCAGGGTTCACACGGATTGATACGCGTAGAACCAGATCTCAGAACCCTTACTACGACCAAGCCAACTAACTTGGGGAGTTAATTGAGCTTGGAAAGGTTGGAACCAACCATGTGAGGCTTGCGAAAACGAAGATTTAATCGAAAGAGTTTTTACCGGACTCAAAAGAAGAAAATTTAAGTTTTGAGGGTCCAAGGGTAAAATGGTCTTTTCCAGGCCAAGGGTAATATTGTAATTACCTGAGTAATAATTATTTAATTAAATTAAGTTAAAAAAATAAAGAAATTCGGGTGGGGCAACCCGAAGTGACCCATTTTCGCAAAATGGGGTCACCCGGGTTCGAACCCCACTAGAAGCAAGATTAAACTTGCTTTTATTTTAATGTGTTAACTTATTTTTAATAAATAATTAATATTAGTGATTTAGGAAAAAAAATCAGATTTTTATTAATTTTTATTAATTATTGAGTTGACTAATTAAACCCACAAAGTCCTACTTCTACTAGATTCTATCTCCCTTTTCCCCACTCTCTTTGCACGATTTCTTTCTCTCTTTCACTCTCTTTTCTTGGCTGAAAACGTGAGAAAGCAATCAGCAAAAGCAAAATAAAGTAAAGGCAAAAGTTCATCAAGAACTTGAAAGATAGAAACTCAAAGAGAAAACAATCTGGTAACGTTAAGCAGAACTACTACGCTAGTCGAGTGAGGTGTGACTTTGGGTGTGTGGACTGATTTGTGGAGGAGTTCTTGGGAAGCATTTTGAACATCTAACAAGAAAACAAAGGTATGGGTCTTGTTACTCTTGGTCCCTTTCCCAAGAGACCCCTAGGACTCAGTAAATTCGGTTCAAAAACTAAGGTTGTATCCCCTGTTGCATGTCCCTGTCATTAGCTCCCAACGAATGTAGGTTGGTATGAATGCTGGTAGACTTAGGATTATGTGATATTTGTGATGAATGTTAATGTATTTGATGTACGTTAATTCATGAAAAGACAACTATATGCGTGTTCGAATTAAGGAAAGAAAATGTGTATGGCATGTTGAGTCTCGGCCTAGAGGCTTAATTTTGCTAATGTTTTGTTTGTTGTTTTATGTACACTAATTGATGTAAAATGTGATGTTCATGTGATATGAAGTGTGGCTGAATTTAGAAGCAAACATTTTGGTTAAGAAGTGTGAAAAATTGTGGTAAAGAACGTACCAAATGAACTATGTATTGTCCTACGAATTTACTAACAAAAGGAGATAAAAAAAATGAGTAAAGAAATTACTTTGAATTTCCAGCATTTTTGTTGATATATGCCGCCAAATTAAGATGGTTAGGATGCCAAGAAAAATAATGAAAAATAGGTGAGGTCATTGAGGGTCGAACCCGAGACCTCACCCCTTTAAAATTCCCAAAGAATTAAAAGGAAAATTCGTGTGGTGAGGGGGATTCGAACCTGCCTTGGCTGGGAACTAAGTGTGAAGAAAAAGAAAATAAGAAATGAGAGGGGTGGGATTCGAACCCACACCCTCTCGACTAGAAACCAAGTAAAAGGAAAAATAAAGAAAAAATTTGAGAGGCATGGGATTCGAACCCACGACCTCTATGCGGATGAGAGGAGTAAAAATAAAAAAAATGAAATGAGGCTGTGGGGATTCGACCCCTCAACCTCATAGTCAACTCAAATAAGTCAACTTTCAAAAAGGAGAATAAAATAAAGAGGTTGTGGGGGTTCGAACCCACAACCTCTCAGCCTTAAGCGAATGGAAGGGAAAGGAAAATAAAGGAGAATTGTAGTGTGGCTGAGGGGACTCGACCTCGGGTCCCAAAGTCTCCCATAGGCCGAAACTAATAAAAGAAAAACGAAATGGGGTTGTGGGGGCTTGAACCCACAACCCATCGGTCAATGCAAGAGAGATTTTAATTAGAAAAGTAAGCCTTTAATGTAAATATTGTGATTTGACTTAGAGTTAAAATGTTATGAATATTAGAATGAAATCAATTAATAATGTAAATGACATTCAATTGATTCAAGACTTGGGTTTCCTTGCCCAAACTTCCGTATTGATACATAAGTCATACGTGAACAAACGTCCAAGAATAATGCCACCCACTTAGATCAAATTCAAGATCTTGGCATAAATACAAGATACATAAGTCTTGTACTACGTAATCTTAGGAATGTAAGAATCACTTAACGAACTACGAATGAAGCCTCATGGCTTGTATGTATAGACACATAAGTCTAACATACGTTCAAAAGTAAGTGAACCTAAGATGTATGAAATGAAATGATGAACCCTAGAAGGGTTAAGTATGAGTGTAAATACACTAAATGGCCAAGTGCATTTGCATATGATGAGATGAACAATGAAATGATGAAATTAACAATGAAATAATGAAACCCTAGAAGGGTTAAGTAAGGGTGTGAAACACACCAAATGGCCAAGTGCATTGGCATATGATGAAATGAACATCCACGTAATAAGAGGTGAATAATTATGAAAAGCCAAGGTGCTAATGATGATGAATGTGGTGACAACATAATATGAGGCTAATGTAAATGATGAGATCAATCTCAAATGAGCCTAAGTAAATGTTACCAATACGTACTCACCTATGAGAGTGTAAGATAATGAAGAGACCAGTCTCTATGAACACTCTAACGAGAGTATTGAGCTTAACACACTCAATACGAATGATGAGATGAGAAATCATCTAATGAGCTATGATGTCCTCATACTAGAAGTCAGCTTCCATGACGTATGAGATGAATGTAATGGAACTTTATACTGAGCACCGATAGACTAGCTATGAGCGGTGATGCCTTCTTTCGGGAAGGGCGGAGGTTCACGTAACTCTCATGAGATGAGACTGTCCGGCTTGCCGGGTATGGGTCTCCTTATATCTCCTAGTCTTCGAACCTATACTGCCAATATAGGGATCTGGCGGGGTTAAATTCCCATGTACGCTAGCATGTTATTGGATCACTTTGGCCGGTGATTCCACCTCTTTTCGGTGTGGGGGAGACACTGGATTTCATGATGCTCACATGATCTATGTCTGTTAAAGTTAAAGTTCCCAATGAACGAATGAGGCCAGCCTCAAATGATGCACATAATGAAATGAATGAATACCAAAGGTGTTAGGATAGGATAATCAAAAGGTGAGTTAGATTCAAGCAATGACATTAGGTAATTCTTGGTCATTGCACAACGAACCTAATGAAAGTCTTAAACTACATCCTAGGTATAACCGGTGGTTACACTGGACTATGAACGAAATGAAATGAAGTACGTATGAATGAATGAAGCAGACTCTGTGTTTGCTAATGAAGACTCCCTAGTTGAGGTCCCATATGTTGAGCCCTCATTTCTGGGATGTCTTAATGTCAAGTCCATGATTCCAAGGTCTCATGGCATATGAATAAATGATATGAAAGAAGTTATGTGCTACATGTAATATGTACTGCATGCTATATGAAATGTGCTATGTGTAAATGTTATGTGCTGTGTGCAAATGTGAAAAGTATGATGATGTATGTTATTCTCATGGTATCACTTTCCTAATCCAAATTTGGAAAGCTCACTTACTTTCCTAATCCAAATTTGGAAACTTTCCTAATCTCAATTTGGCAAGTCCACTGACTTGACTTCCAAAAATCATGTTGTTAGAAAAGAGCTATTCTTTCTCATGCATGTCCTTGGTGTGTGCTTGCATATACCCATACTTAGTACAAGTGTGTACTAACCCTATACAAACTCTACTATTTTAGGTGCAGGCACAGGTGGACGGTAGAGCTACAGGATCATCGCTGCAGTTATCCGGACGTCCAGCATTCATCCGGTTTTGGTAGGTCCTCATGCTTTCGAGGATGCTACTGTTTATGTTCTAGCTTAGTTTAGGAGTTGAGCTAGTGGAGCATGTTCCACTAGCGTTTCTTTCTTATTTTATTCAGACTATGTATGGGTGCCATTTTGGCAATTATACGATTATGTTATTGAACTATTCCTTTCATTTGATTATCTCTTAATGTTTAGATGGTTGATGTTGAACGAATTACGAATGTATTAGAAGTGTTTAGTAAGTAATGTTTAGAAACAAAAAGTTTCAAATTTTCCGCTAAAATTAACCTATGTAAAGTAAGAATGACGTAAGTAGGCTTGTCTGCGACCTCTGAGAGGTCAACGACGCCGGTCTCGTCTGGGGTCTAGATTCCGGTTGTGACATCTTATTTAAAAAATTGTAAAATCTCATATTTTAATTAAGCTAAGTATTTATAAATTTAACGATCATACAAAAAGTCTTTACGCTAGAGTATATCTAACTTTGACTCCTCAAATACTTGTAGCTACATTTTTTGGTATCGGAACAAAAATTTCCAATTAATTCTTGCTTATAAATATGTGTGTGAAAAAGAAATATAGAGGCATGATACACGACGACTCCCTCTAACTTGTCCAATAAAATTCAATTAATTTTGTAATGGAAAATCAAAACTTAAAGAAAATCAAATATATTATATACTTTAAATTCTAAATCTATTATTAATACCAAACCAACAGTAACAAGACTTTTACATAAGCAACTCACTTAGCTTGTAGATTAGGTTATTCATTTCCTTTGGAATTATTCGATATTTTTTTTTATATAAAACATCTAAATTTTATCAAGGCCAATAAAAATAGAAACAAATAAAAAATTTAATTTGATTACCTAAAATGTATATGCATGCTTACCATACATAACTAACATTCAACAATAATATAGTGTTACGTAAAGTGAAACATAATCAACAAATTATACGAAAATAAAAACATTGCTAGGATTTTCATTTTGACTATTTGGATCATTAGAATAATAATATGTAGACGAAAAGGGACGTAAAAGAAATTATTAAGTTCTCTGATAATTATATTATTATTTAAAGAAACATTACATGATCATGACCATCCATCCATAGTAAGTGAATGGAGATTTATGATACATTTATTTATTCATACTTTCAACAACAAAACTATAATACCTATTAATTAAACATACAATATAAATATATATATGAATAGCACTTGGCTACTCAATGTTTATCCATAATATAATAACTGATACATCAGAGGTACATTTCTTAGTATGTAATTAATTAATTAGTTGCGAGGCAATCCTCCATACCAACCACCTCTAGGATATCCTCTTCCACCATAACCAATACCGGGATAAAATCCACCATATCCTCCTCTTGGATAACCACCATAATATCCACGATCACCACCATAACCACCACCACCACCACCATATCCTCCCCATGGAAATCCGACTCCTCCAAATCCTGATCTTTGAAGTCCTCCTGTTCCTGGAAATCCTCCGACTCCTGGAAGTCCTCCTATTCCATCTCCTAAATATCCTTGAAATCCTATTCCTAGAAGTTTGGCATCATTTGCATGTTCTACACCAATAATCATACATATTTGTGTTAGTAGGGGTGACAAATGGATTGTTTATATGTTGAATTTGTACAAAAATCAAAATGAGTTGAATCAATAAATGAATTAATATTCAAAATTTAAATTAGATTGAGATAGATTAAATAATTAATATAATCTAAACATAGAGTCATACTCTAACTCTTGCCAAATTTTGATTTCTTTGTTTGTTTTCTTATAATTTTTGTAAGTACCAAACAAAACTATTTAAAATGGTTTTTTTATTATAGCTTAATAGTCAAAGTTCAAGAATCATAATACTTTATTTAGGATATATATGAATTTGAATATAGACTCTTCAATTTTGTTAAAAATAAATTTTTATATTTTAGAATAACACGATAAGTATTACAAGTCAACTAAATGAGCTAATAACAATTCAAAAAGAGTACTTTGAAAAAATTATCTGACTTTTTAAATAGTAATAACTTTACGTAAAATGAAACAGAGAAATATACCGTTATCCAAAGAAGTAGCGGATCTTTGAGCTAACTCCCTAGCTGCAACCTCTGAGGTTATCACAAGAAAAATAGCCAAAACAATAAGCATAAATGCCTTTGATCCCATTTTTTCCCCTTGTTTGAAACTATATTGTAACTAAGATATAATTACTAATTGATTTTGTGATAATTGTAAGAAGGATGAGGAAGCTAATGAACATTTTGCCTCTTTTTATAGCACAATTATAAACTTCTTGGGGGTTAAGTTTGAACATTGCATTAATTAAGTACCGGGCTAGTAATTAATTAAGTTGGCAAGATTGATAGATTATTTAGACTCGACTTTTCCAAAAAGCACCTACAAAATGATTCCTCCTAAATAATTAACTTTATTATACTTTCATAGTTTCAATTTGTTTCTCATATTTTCTCATTTAATTTGTTTTAAAAAATATATATGGTTCTTAACATTTTAATACATTTTATGTATATTTATTTTTTAAAACCACAACATTCATTTTTTTCTTAAATTTTGTGTTATATCAAAATCAAATAAATAAATTTGAAGGGAGAAAGAAACATTCCGATAATCCTATAGATATTCGTGTTAGTAGGGGTGGGCTGGTGGCTAATGGATTGTATATGTTGACTTTGTACGAATTAAAACGATTTGAATTAATACATAGATCAATATTCATAATTTTATTTGAATCGAGATGAATTGAGTTAAGATGAGCTAAGCACAAAGTCGTATACCCTAACTCTTGCCAAATTTTGATTTCTCCGTTTGTTTTCTTATAAACTATTCTTTAAAAAATTCTACTTTCGAAGTGAAAGAATAAAAAATACTTAATTTAGGATATGAATATCATTATGGACTCTTCAAAAAAAATTCTGTTTCAATTAGTTTATCTTTTTTTCCCCTTATGGTTTGCTTTTTTTTTTTTTAGTGTCTCTTTCTGAAGATTAAAAGACATTTTAACATATTTTATGAATATATAATTTAAGACCACAAGATTTATAATTTTTTTTTATTTTCTTATATTTTATGCTATATCAAAAATAAATAAATAAATAAATTAAAACGGAGAGAGAATTTTTTCTTTTTCTTTAGCTATGCAAGGTATATGTATATATGGCTGCGAATTAATCATAGATCATGCTGTTTGCATTTACTATCTTGATATATTGATATCTTTCTTCAAGATATTCTAACCTACCTAGAGTCTTGAGTTAAGCTATATCTAAAAATGTTTAGTATAAAATTTCACAAAAATGAAATTAAATCGGTGGGATACGTGAATAATATTAAAAAATATTCACTATTTAAATTTATTATAAGACACATATTAGAGTATATTGCTTTAACAAAATTTCAATTGTTAATTAGTTTGACAATTCTTCACTTTATTTGTTAGTATGAACTTTTGAGTTTATGTTTCATAAGGTTAACAAACATTTATGAAAATTATATTGAAGGTGAGAGTATCTTATCATGACCTTTTTCTGCAATTTACCAATTTTCAGTTGCACCAAAATAATAATAACAATAACAATAATATAATTTTATAAGTCAGGCTTGAAGAGGATGAAGTATATATACTATATACGAAAACCTCATCGCTAGTGGCTAATTTATGTGTAAAAAAGGAGATTACACGAACCCATGATTAGAGGACTAAACTCAATATATAATTTGAATAATTTTTACAACATCTCGAATATTATCGGAAGGCGCCAATATTTTTTTTGAAAAACAATTGAATGGTGCACTGGTTTGACCACTTGTATGAACCCTACGCTTAATATCTTTTTTTCTTGTGATTATATATTTTTTCGTATTTTGATTCTCTTAGAGAAAAATCCAGATAGTATCACATTATATTAAGAGTATATATTATGTTTAATTGTTTTAGCCCAAATACTTCATGAACCTCTCCAGGCCCAATTCTTCAGTACTAGAGTTAATAGCAACCTCACTATCGTTTAATGTGTAGTTCGATTCAAGTTGTTATTTTATGATCAAATAATCTATTAAAATTCATGGTATTAGCTAGAAATGTAAGAGATTTTAATAAATGCGTTAGTATGGAGCGTAATTTTGCAAATAAACAAATAAATAAAATTTAAATTATACAGTGCATTCTATTTTTAATACATCAAATCAAATAACGTACAAGAAATAACTGCTACATATATAACTATTCCAACATTACTAGTGCAAGCATTACCCTATTCAACATTATTCTTATGATCCCTAAGCCCTCTAAGATTATTCATTATAAAAAAAAAGACATGATAACCATCCATCCATCCAAAATAAATGAATGGAGATTTATGATATATTTATTCCTATTATTTTTTATCTTTCAATCTGCGGTTGAATATTCATATATGGCTCGACTAATTCAAATTTATACCTACAAGTACTGCTCCTTTAATTCATGGAAGTCCTCCGGATTCAATAGGTGCTCCGATTCCGATTAGTTCTCCACTCCCTGAAAGTTTTTCAAATCCGATAGGTGTTCCTATTTCTGAAAACCCTACGATTTCAGAAAGAGGTGCTCCAATTCCCAAAATATCAGACATTCCTGTCGTAGCGATAGGTCCTCCCATTCCAATAGGTGCTCCGATTCCTGGAAGTCCTCCTCCTGTTGGTGGAAGCGCTACACCTAGAAATTTAGCATTGTTTTCTTCATTTGTTTGTTCTACAAAAATAATCATACATATACATGTTAAAATCGACCTCCAATTCTTATAATTTTTGTAATAATAAACTATAGGAAATAATTCGTTATAAAAGCTATATATAACAATTTTTATAAATGATTTGACTTTTCAAACAATAACATCATTTCATAAAATACAAGTGATGAAGCGTACCCTCTTTGAGGGAAGTGGTGGAGCTCTGAGCCAACTTCCTAGCTGCAACCTCTGAGTTTATCACAAGAAAAATAGCTAAAATAATTAACAAAAATGCCTTTGATCCCATTTCAATACTATATATAATTAAATATAAATTCTACTTGAACTACTTGAATTAATAATAATTATAAGAAGAATGAGAAAAACTAATGAAACATTTTGCCTCAATTTATAGCATTAATCATTTGAATTTCGTGTGGGCTAAGATTGAAAATTTGCATTAGTAGAGTAAGTGTACCAAACTAGTTTTATTAATTAAATTGGCAATCTAGAATAATTAATGGAAATAATTATATATGCCATTTTCCTAATTAGCAGTATATTGCAAAGTATATACTATTGATATCAGAGGCGTATCTAGAGGGGGTGTCGTGGGTTCACGTGAATTATTGCTCTCCTCTCTAGATCATATATAGTAGTATTATATTTTTTTTAAAAATATTTAGATATAGATGTGTGAATCCATGTTTAAAGTATCATATAATAGTACAATGATGATTGGGTGCACTTGTTTTTTTGAGTAACACCTCTCCAAGTGGTTATCAGTTACATTTTTGACGTTTCAATTAATTTTGCTCTTTTTTTTCCCTTTAATCTTTCAAAATTTTCGTGTGTTACATTGAAAATTCGTAAAATAAATTAGCACTATAATTTTTTTATATAATTAAATTAAATGCGTATATTAAAATTTAAAAATAGTGGTAATATATATTTTGGACCTATAATTTTTAAAATTTTATAGTTCATATTAAGAACCTAAAAATCAAATTGATCAAATTTATATTTAAGATACATTTTTTCATATTTGTACATCTATCTAGCCGAAATTTTGAATACGCCTCTGAATTTGATATCACTATTTTGCACACGTACCCTGTCTATGAAAAAGACATGGAACAAACTATTATTAGCCTAATTAAACATATGGCATAATAAGATACCTTTCTAAATTTCAGTTTTCATGAGACTTTTATAGAGTTAGTTTTCGACTTTTGGACATCTTAATGTACCATATTCTCCTTTATGGTTATATCTCTAAAATATTACATTCATCATCGATAAAGTTTGAGATATATTAGACGATAAGTGAAAATATTATTGATTTTTATGAGTTGGAGTGTGAAAACAAAATACAAAACCATGTAAAGAGTCGTTTGCTTGGTGAAATTTGAGATTTGGGAAGAAACCGTTGAACATGGTTGGATTTTTTTAGTGTCAAAATTTGGAAAAGTATTTTCATAATTTGATTTCCACTTCGTGCATTTTATAATTGTGTAGTTTAAGAATATCGTCTCGATTAATTTTTTGCAAATTATTTTAAAAAAAATTCACTTGACAAATTAATTTATGGAATTATTCGACTTTTAATATTGAGATGTTATTTCTTGAAACCTAATATCTACAAGTTTTTGTTGAAAATCCACCATTTTCAACTATGATCGATCTACTTTTTCACTGGGAGAAGGCAATATTTTTACTATAAAAATGAGTGAAAATCGATCACCCAAATAGGGGTCGTCTGGTAGAGTGTATAAGAATAATGCAAAATAGGGTGCATTAGTAATGCTTGCATTAGTAGTGCTTGCATTATTAATACTTGCATTAGTATGCAAACATTATTTCTTATACATTGTTTGGTTTGATGTATTAGAAATAACAAATCTTGCATAATTTCTATTTGAAAATATATGTTTACAAAAATATCCTTCACACTTTATTTATTTTTTTACTTTCTTGCAAGTTGCAACAAAGTTCTTTGCTAAAACATCATTAACTCCTCCACTTCTTCTTCTTCTTTCAAAAATAAATGTATTTAATAGTTGTACTATTTGAGTAAAAAAAAAAATTTGTGAAAAGTTGGAAAAGAATTTTTTTTTATTAAATTTATCGTCACAATAGTAATATTTTTTATTAAATTATGTTGAAATTAGATTATTATTTTTATACAACAAATATATTTAAGAGGGCATAAATTTTATTAAAACACCACAAATTAAAAGACGTAGAAAAATAAATAAAAATAAAAACACATGGCAACAAACAAAATTAAAAGAAAAGAGAATGTTAGGAAATGTTTCAAAAAGGCTTTGAGGGTAGTTTTGTAATTACTTAATCTAATGCAAGTTTTAAATATAATGCATTGCATAATATTTTTAGATTTTTTTTTATAAAAAATACACCCTCCACAAATATGGTGGAAAGGATATAAAAAAAAGCTTTTAAGGCCAATTTTGTCTTTTATAATGTTAATGCATGCATTAGAACCCATTGCATTACTAATGCATAGAAATAGATTGTATTAGTAATACACTCTTTAATACACAATAGAGTGTATAACTAATACAAGCATTAGTTATGCATAGGTTAGAAAAGTGTATCAAACAAGGTACTACTAATACACCAAGCTAATGCATGCATTATTTTCTCTAATGCACTCTACCAAACGATCCCTTATTAGACAAAATTAAACATATGGTACGTAACATGCTTTTCAAACTTTATTTGGTAATATCTGAGTTTATGAAGGAATCAACAAATATTCATCGATTATTTTAGCGTTAAAAGTCAAGAAATTACTTGTTGCAAGCGATGAATTGAACTGCAAAATTTATCAATTTTTTTTGCGTCAAAATTTGGGAAAATACTTGTTACCTTCGGGTAAATTGAACCGCAAAGTTTATTTGTTTAATTCATTAACGAATAGATCCAACATGTTTTGTTTTATAAAAAATAAAGAATAATATTGAGAAACCTATTTTTCTTGGTTAAAACTCTAGTTAACTCATTAAAATTAATTGATTGATCAACTTGTTGGTGAAGTCAACAATTAGATTGTATTTTATTTTTAAGATTATAAATTTCATAAAGTAATTGAATGATAATTACTTGTCATAAGTTTTCTGACATGATTTATTGCTTTTATATAAAGAAACATGATATGATAATCATTCATCCCCAGTAAATGAATGCCATACATTTATTCATACTTTTTTTCCCTATCTGGTGTTGTTTGATATTTGTATTTAAGTCTAATTTATTCGAATTCATATAAAAAAGTTACACATCTAAGGTAAAGTACTTCATGTCAAAAGCCATTACATGCATATCCAGGTCTGAAATATCTAATTAAAAATAAAAAATTAATTATCACTCCAATACAATCTTTTGTGATATACATTTATTCATACTTTCAGCAACAAAATTATTACCTAATTAATATAAACCACCATGGATATTTTTCATAGATATACTTTAATAATTAATTAGTTAGATCAAGGAAGTCTTTCAGTTTTAAAAACTCCTCCTTTCCCTCCAATTTTAGGAAGTCCAAATCCTGGAAGTCCTCCTCCTCCAATTCCTGGAGGTCCTCCAATTTTGGGGAGTGCTCCTATTCCTGGAAGTCCTGATATTCCTGGAAGTCCTCTTCCTCCAATTCCCGAAGGTCCTCCGATTTTTGGAAGTGCTCCTATTCTTGGAAGACCTCCAATTCCTGGAGGTCCTCCGATTTTTGGAAGTGATCCTAACCCTGGAAGTCCTGATATTCTTGGAAGTACTCCTCCTCCAATTCCCGAAGGTCCTCCGATTTTTGGAAGTACTCCTATTCCTGGAAATCCTCCAATTCCTGGAGGCCCTCCGATTTTTGGAAGTGTTCCTAACCCTGGAAGTCCTGATATTCCTGGAATTCCTCCTCCTCCAATTCCCGAAGGTCCTCCAATTTTGGGGATTCCTCCAATTCCTAGAGGTCCTCCGATTTTAGGAAGTGCTCCAATTCCTGGAAATCCTCCTCCACCAATTCCCGAGGGTCCTCCTATTGTTGGAAGTCCTCCGATTCCGGGAAGTCCTGCTCCTCCTATTGTTGGAAGTCCTCCGATTTCGGGAAGGACTCCTCCTCCTATTGTTGGAAGTCCTCCGATTCCGGGAAGGACTCCTCCTCCTATTGTTGGAAGTCCTTCGATTCCGGGAAGTCCTCCTCCAAAAAATTTGGCCTCATTTGTCTCACTGGTCTCTCCTGCACCAGATGTCACACACATACATGCATGTTAATGTGCTCCTCTAGTTCTTATAATTTTTGTAATAACAAACAAAATTATTAATGAAAAATTTATTTTTATTTAAAAACTATATATACCATATTAAATATTTTTTTAAAAAAATATTATTTTGGCAAGGTTTTTTCATAGATTACTAAAAGGTTGTGTAATTCACCTACTCAAACTTGTGTGACCGTGAAAATTAAGCTCTTGAATATTACTAAACTGTTCAACTTCATTTTCAGATGAACAAAATAATTTAGGCTTTTATTAATGAGGGAATGGAACAATGGAAAAATATTACGATTCAATTTTAGATAGCGATTCAAAATATTTATAAAAAAATTTATGAGAGAAATGATTTGATTTTTCAAACTACAACGCACCGAGCTTACCCTTTTTCAAGGAAGTGATGGAACTCTGAGCCAACTTTCTAGCTGCAACCTTTGATGTTGTCACAAGAAAAATAGCCAAAACAATTAGCCAAAATGCCTTCGATCCCATTTTCTTTTTGTTTAATTGCTGAAAACTAATGAACATTTTCCCTCTATTTATAGTATTGTTCAATTTGAAATTTTGCATTAGTAGAGTCCGCTAGTTATTAATTAAGTTGGCAGATTGGACTAAATGAAATTAACTATATATTGCATTTTCCTAATTAGCTATATATGGGAAAGTATAATAAGTATATATGGTTAAGAATTAAACAGATCATGTTGTTTGAATTTACTATATTTAATTTATATATTATTGTAATATATGCTCTAACAGAGGTAACGTCTTTTAGTATCCAAAAATGTTATAAATATCTTGATTTACTAAGTAGAAGTTTCATATTTGAGTAAAAAAATTCTATAACAATATCGTTTATCTGAATACGTTTTGATTGCTATATAACATGAAAAATTAAGTTCTAAATAAACTTGTCCGTTATAGAGAATGTCAGACTTCCAATTGAAGTTCCGGCTTAAACTAACTCGTTGAGTGAACCTTGAATTTATATTTGTGGTTTGTGTTTTTTGAATTAATTGAAAGGATAAGGTAGGAAATAGCCGATATAAAATATCCAATTCGATTTTCAATCTATATTGAAATTACTGAAATTAAATGAATCTGATATCGATATTCTATGTCAGCCAAGAACGAACTCCTATTATCCTAATTAACATATGGCACATTAAGATACCTTTAATTTCTAAATTTCTGACTTTTAAAGAGTAGCACTTTGACATTGAAACACTGCAAAAATAGCCAATTTTCAATAGACCGTCTTATCAAAATTTGAGTTGGCATAAATATGTTATTCTTGAGTTGGCACAAGTCTCAATGGGTTTTGAGCAAAAAAGGACACCAATATATCGATGTTATTTTTGACTAATGTATAATTTTGAACAAATTTTTAAAATTATCAATATATATATAAAGGGGTATAAGATGTAATTATTTAAATAAAATAATGTTTATTTTTTATATTATTAATTTAAATTTGGATATGAACATATAATTATTTTGTATTTTATGACTTGTTTACGTAATTTTTCCAGAAAGTAAATTAAAAATAATATTCAGAAAACTGATTAACTTGGTCAAATTGTGGTTAAATTATTAAAAATAATAGATAAATCAGTCGGCGGTAATTTATTTTTTTCCCGCAAATTCCGTTGTTATTTTTACCCTAAAATGTGATTAAAAGTATAAATAAAAAAATGAAAGGCTTAGACCAACATGTATTCATGGTCTAGTGGTAGAATAGTAACCTACTGCGTAATTTAAAGAAATCAATTAGATTTTACAAGTAATTAACCGATCACATTAATTTTTGATAACCTTAAAATCTATGTCCTCATATATTTTTCAAAATCGATAAAATACTACATCTAAGTTTCAAATGATTTTTGCAAAAATAAAATAAAATAATGCAAAATGACTTGTATTTCACTAGTTAATTAAATATATGGATGAAAAATTATATGTAAAAGGAAAAGAGATTTCATACGTTTATATCAAAAGAAAAAGAAAAAAAGCAAAGACATGACCATCCATCCATAGTAGTAAATGAATGGATTTATGATACATTTATTCATACTTTCAACAATAAAACTACTTTGGAAACACAAAGTAAAATACATAAATAGCAATAGTTATCCGTTCTGCACTTGGCTACTCAATATTTATCATGCACACAATAACTGATACATCAGAGAGGTGCATTCCTTAGTATGTAACTAATTAATTAGTTGCGAGGAAATCCTCCATACCAACCACCACCAGGATAAACTCCTCCACCATAACCACCACCGGGATAAAATCCACCATATCCTCCTCTTGGATAGCCTCCATAGTATCCTCGTCCAGGGTATCCACCATATCCGCCACCAGGATATCCACCACCAGGGTATCCACCACCACCACGATATCCACCATATCCTCCTCCTCCTCCGGGGAATACTCCTCCATACCCGCCTCCTCCGAATCCTGGTTGTACACCTCCTATAAATTTGGGGCCATCATTTGATGTATCGGATGTTTTTGCTACATGCACCAATTATAATCAAATATATGCATGTTAGCTAGCTTGTACTATTTTGTTTAGAAAGATAATATGCGTATATATTATTAACTCTGTGATGATCATAAGTCATAACATATAATAGTATGCATGATCGATCATAATAATATTTGAATGTTAAAATTAATTAAGAGATATAGTTGTATAAAAAAACTTACGTTCAACCAACTCCCTAGCTGCAACCTTTGATGTTATCACAAGTAAAATAGCCAAAACAGTTAGGAAAAATGCTTTTGATCCCATTTTTTTTTTCTTAAACCATATATATCTTATATACTATTACTTGTTTTTGTTATAATTGTAAGGAGGATGAGGAAACCAATGAACATTTTGCCTCTATTTATAGAATAATCATCTGAATATTTTTTTGTTTATATTGGAGTAATGATGTTAAGTTGACTGATTAATTGATTGACTATTTAAAACTCAGACTTTTCAATAAAGCATCTACAACATGATTTATCTTAAATAACTAGTATATATATGGCATTTTCCTCTAGCTAATCTACTATTATGGATGAGTTTTTTCTTCTTCATGCCGGTATTCAGTATTTACATATGAGTCACACTAAATTTAGATTGTGGGGCTCAAACTCAAAATCTCTGATTAAGGATGGATAGATTTCAACCATACCATCACAACATATTTTGGTATTACTGGGTTATTTATTTATATCTAACCTACATATAACATACTTTAGTAGTATCTTGAGTTACTATTTAGCTGGAATATTGCATCCTAATTAAGATTAATCAAAGTGTTCTTTCAAAAAGGGGTTTTCAGAATTTAAATTTTAAACATTTTACTAAAGCAAATTATGTTTATAATATTTTGGATGTTAAGAATTTAGCAAAAAATTTAATTATGTTTGTAGTTTTATTGAAGAAAACAGACGAGAAAATTGAACAAGAGATGCACATGATTTTTTCAACCTTATACATTTAATATGATTTTCCTACGAAGAGGGTTCAGATGACATTAAAAGACAGTATGAATGAGTATAAGGTACTTGTACTATAGAGTGAATGATGAGGTGAGAAATTTCCCAAATTAAAGAAGGAAAAGAAAGTAAATTAAACAAAAGAACATATATAAACAAATAAACTATATGCAAAAGAGAATTAATTAAAATTAATCAGATTGAATTAAAAAAAATGTAAAAGACAATCGTAAACCGGGTCATGAATGTATACATAATATTTTATGCTTCCATGCTGGCATATATTAAGTGGTGAAGGCATGATTTTTATTATATATATAAATAATATTAACGTTATATACTTGATCTGATTTTTCGAGATTTAACATTTTATCTCCGCCTATGAGAGTTATGTACTAGCTGTATCGATCATCTTAATTATCTAGCCCAAGCTAATACAAATTTTTCTTATTACTTACCAGCCGCATCTAATTCAAGCCTATTAGGAGTTAGGAAATTAAATGTCTATATTTATTCTTTAGTTGCAAAATTGTTAAGAGTTTAGTTTGCTTTGAACATTATTAAGAAATATTGTTGGAATTAATGATTCTTCTTTTGAATGAGAAGTCATCTTAATTAGGAATTTAGTTTCTCTAGCATGTGTTTTAGATTTTATAGTTAAGACCTTAGTTTCTCATTTAATAAAAGCAAGATCTATTATTATCGCATCTTGAAAAGTCTATATATCGTTTAAAAGGTCAATTTGAACAAATCATCAACTTGCTTTTGAGCTAAGGCTAAGGGTCTCTAAGTAAATAATATTTTTATCTTCACGAAGTCTGAATAAAATTTCCATATATTTATTACAGATATATTATTATCATAGTCATTAGTAGCGGAACCAGGATTTTTGCCAAGAGTGTTCATACTTTAGGAGGAAACAGAATAATGAAAAAGATTGAAGAAATCGCCACACTTGGGCTCAAACCTGAAACACAGAGGTATTTTTGCACAGCCTTAACCGCTGGATTGTCAACCTTTGCTGTGTCAAGATTGTTCAGCAGTTAGTATATATCTAAAAAAAAATTGATATTTAGTATATATATTTGAAAAAAAATTCAGACGAAGATTGTTCATCTGACCAACGTTGTCATGTCATAGCTCCGACCCTGATAGTCATCTCTTGTTGCACGTTGGCCGCACCTATATTGTCGTTTGCCCTAGTGCATTGGCCGGACACCCAAACATATGTACATGGACGCAAGGGCCAAGTTTTACCCTTTGCGGTATAGGTGAGCATGATATGATATTGTATAAATTGAATATAATATCGAAAAATTGATATTTTTTTGCCATGATTTAAGCTTTATCAATCAACCAATTCATATAACTGTGTTGACTAATTTATCGAACCATAAAATATCGAAATTCAACATTAAAATACTAAATTAAATCAAAATTAATGTGATATGATAATGGTATAGTCAGAGGCAAAGTCAATATTAGGAGTTTGGTGGTTCTAAATCAATTTGTTCGGGATTCACAAATTAACATAGATAAAAAAATATTCTAATACAAATATAGAATCTACAGAAAGGTAGTGGATTCGTCCGAATCTATAAATTCTCACCTAACTCCGCCTCTGAATATAATATTTTTAAAAGTCATAAACTGAAATTACTGAATTAAACTTTTTCGATATTATGACCCGTTATTTGATGCATCTTGATCCAATCCATTGATTTAATTTTAATTTTTTTTTTGGAGGGGGGGAGAGGGGGGGGGAGGTTGTTGATGTTTATTTGCTTGGCCTATTTTCGTTCGAACAAGATCAACCTAGCTCACCTTTATAAATAAATTTCAAGGTTAATTAATACAATGTTAGCCTCTTAAATTTATTTAGACCCTGGAAATGTGAATTAGCTTGTTTCTATATATGATTTGTAATTGAAACTTTTGTAAGAAATTTTAAAGTGAGGGTTTGATTTGGAATATGTCCTCCCAGGGTAGAATGATCTCAATCACCAGTGTATTGATACCCAAAACTCTAGTATCAGCGAGTGAAAAATATATTTGAAAATGAAAGTACTATCTAACCGTTTAGGAGTTTTTTTTGTTTTTTTTCTAAGAATGAAGGAATTTTTATTTATGATAATTAAGAATTATCCATAAAAAAGGAACTAATCTATATAAGATAGTCCGGTCTAACATTTCTTTCAAGAGTTTAGTAGTAAAGGAAGGAGATGCTACAAAAACATTTAATTTGTTTCTTAACGTAGTTGGATCCTCAGATTTCTTTGCGTGTTTTGCTAGAGTATCACCTAGTCCATTAGCCTCCCTCGGGGTGTATTCCAGCATTGGATCTTTTGAGTATCGAGATAAATTAGGGAATTATTTCAATATAAAATGTGGAATTAAATTTGTTTAGTATTTGTGTATGTGCATTATACCGAAAAACACGATAAATATTATTATTAAAATCACTAGATTATTTATCCCATACAAAAGGTTATTATTTATCCTGCTTATAATCTGTGAATTTGAATTCAAAACATCGTGAATGATATGATATAGTATATGTATTTCACTATATAATAATCTCATTTAAAAAATTAGAATAGTTATAAATAATATATATTAAATTGCTTAATTATATTATTTCTCATCGATCATAAGTAAATGGAGGATACATTTATTCAAACAAAACTAACAACAATATATAAATTATAGTATCACAACTAAAGCTGAAGTGGATGAATTTTTTTTATAAAGTAAATATTATGTTTCTGATCGATCCTCGATTCTTTCAGATCATTTATTCAACAAAAGTATAGTACTAGTTTACTACTAAAACACACAATACATGTTACTTAGTAATTAGTTTGCGTAACTTTATAGCTTCAACTTTCTCCGGGGTAACAACACCTAATGCAACCACCATCACCATAGAAATTCCTCCGGCAGCAACCAAACCGACAATATCCGCCTCCTCCATACCAACGCCCTGGGTATCCTCCATAACCACCACCCATGAACCCTCCATAACCTCCTCCAAATCCATCGCCTGGAAATTTAGCTTCATTTACCTCATTTTCCATCTCGGATTTGTCTGTTGCAACAAATCATGCATGTTTATGTTAGCGGGGATAGTCACTATAATCATAAGCACGCTCAAGATTTAAATTTAGGGAAAATTACGCGGCTAAACAAACTTTTACTATATATTTAATTACTCATCATAGCTATAGTTTGTTATAATTACCGCTCGCAACTAACATTATGCATTAATTACGTGGGCTGACTTCAAGTTTGTATAATTAGTCATTTTTGTATATGTATAATTCGCAAGGATATACAAATACATATGTATAATATACAAGTTTTAACCTATATACATATATAATTCACTTCTCTCCCACTCTCTGCCCTCTCTCGCTCGCCTCTCTACTCCCTCTCTTAATCTCGCTCGTCTCTCTCCTCCCTCTCCCAATCTCGCTTGCCATTTATACAAATATATATGTGTAATATACAATTATATACATATACAAGTCACCTCTCTCCCACTCTCTTCCCTCTCTCGCTCGCCTCTCTCCTCCCTCTCTCAATCTCGCTCGCATCTCTCCTCTTTCTACCAGTCTCGCTCGCCTCTCTCCTCCCTCTCCCAATCTCTCTTGCCATATATACAAACACATATATATAATATACAATTATCTAACCAATATGCATATACAATTCATCTTTCTCCCACTCTTTTCCCCCTCTCTCTCTCCTCTCTCCTCTCTCCTCTCTCTCCCAGTCTCGCTCGTCTCTCTCCTCCATATAACATGTAGCTACAAATTATAATTATCAAACTATAGCTATGGAGAATAATTAATTATTTTTAAGTGGCTATATGTGAAAAGTTCCCTTAAATTTATTATGTTCAAAACCTAAATATTTATTGAAATCTTTTTTAAAACAAAACAGATGTATACATTGAAGTTATGTGTCGAAAATACTAGTGATACCTAGTAAAATAGGCTCGACATTTTATCAAGTCAAATTAAAAAATTAGAGTCAGCCAGTTCAAAATGAATAATCTTTCTTTGTTTGACTTTGTTACTACTATAAGGAAGGGGATATAAAATAGGCGATCTGAATTAAATTTGGAGAGATAATTATAGATTGTATTTTTGGGTCATTATTATAAATAAATTAAAATAAGCTAAACAATGGGTCATAGTCAACCCACCAGACACAGTTTTAATTAGTCTCTTTAATTTATTTTCTTATAATTTATTTCTTATCAAACAAAAATACTTAAAAAATGCTTAATCAAAAATATGTGTAACATATCTAAAAATAAAAGTTTTTTTTTTCGCGATATATTTTTTTCCTTTATCGGAATTAATTAGTGCCCCTTTTAATTGTAAAAAAGATGGCGATAATTTTTTTATACATCGAATACACACATTCTTTCATAATGTAGCATTTTAATTATATGTAGGCGAATATAATATCAACGTATATATATACACTGATAGTATATGAAGAAGGAAACCTTACTAATTTCCACAGTATTGGTAGAGCTCTCAACCAACTCCCTAGCTGCAACCTTTGATGTTAAAGTTACAAAAATAGCTAAAGCAAGGGTTAAAAGGATAAATACCTTTAATCCCATTTTTTTTTCTTGCTAAAAAACTTTATAACTATTATTACTACTTGTGTTATGATAATTAAATGTGAAGAAGATGAGGAAACTAATGAATATTTTGTCTTTATTTATAGCATGGAAAATGCTAAGATTTGAATATGGTATTGGTGGCATTAATTGAATATTGGCCTAGTTAATTAAGTTCACAATTGGATAGACGGTCTAGCTAGGAGTAGTACTTTTTACTTTTTTTTTTTTTACATAAATAGAATAGAATTTTTATATTCTTAATTAGAAAGTAAAAATAATTATATTGTTTTAGATCGAATTACTAAAAAAGAAAATCAGAAAACACCATGCCACGAGAATCATGGGATCCTTTACTAGTAAAGGAAAAATCAAAATGTGCTCAATCTTATGTATGCACTAGTTGAAAAAGTCATTTTTCTTTTTAAGAATCGAGTAATAATAAAGTGATTTTTTGAAGAGGAAATGACATATATATACAACTTATAGTTACAATTAGCAATAAATAGCCCAACATTAATTAGTATTTAATAGACAAATAAAAAATAAGCACAAAATGTGTTGGGAAAACGCGGACAAGCACAACAATATATATATGGTAAAAGTAATGGAAATAAAATGGGAAAATAACGACACCAAATTTTTTACGTGGAAACCCTTCTAAATAAGGGAAAAAACCACGGCCAAGAGGAGCAACTGATATCACTATAGTAAGGAATTTTACACTGTGTAGTCACGAATACAATACTCAAAGTGACTACTACACACTCAAAAGAAACAACACTCTTTTGGTTTCCGTCTTACTAAAATATCGCTCACACTCTATTTTTCTTCACAGACTATTTTCTTGTATAGTCTATGGAATACCTCACTTTGCTCTCAAAATGGTTTTTCTCTCTAACTTGGTGTGTTCTACAAATGAGCAAGAATGCTCTATTTATAGAAGGATAAAACCATGCCTATGTCACTAATGACATAGGTAAATATAGCAAAGTCAAAAATGAGTTGCAAATCTTACCAATTTGCCAACTACCAAGTCTTAATTTTCAACTCTTGTCACTATTCCTTTTTAACAATTACTTGTACCAATTGAATAGCTAAAGTTGACCAAAAATGGGATGGATTCAAAAAATCTCCCCCTCCAGTCCCATTTACTGGAAGAAGGTATCTTCATCTTCTTTAGAGAGAGCTCATACCCACAAGTTCTTTGCATAAATCGAACTTGTCTTTCGGTATCGTCTTGGTCAACATATCTGCAGGATTTTCACTTGTGTGGATCTTTTTGACGTGAAATGATTCACTCTCCACTTCCTCACGAATCCAATGATATCTGACGTCGATGTGTTTTGTTCTTGCATAGTACATGGAGTTCTTGCTCAAGTCTATTGCACTTTGACTGTCACAATAGACAATATACTCCATCTGATTCAAACCAAGCTCTTGAAGAAATCGCTTTAGCCATATCATCTCCTTGCCGGCTTCAGTAGCCGCAATATACTCAGCTTCAGTTGTAGATAGTGCAACACACTTCTGCAACTTTGACTGCCATGATATAGCTCCCCCTGAAAAAGTAAATAAATATCCAGTAGTGGATTTTCTGTTATCAAGGTCACCTGCCATATCAGAATCTGTATAGCCTTTCAAGATTGGATTTGATGCTCGAAAACACAAGCATTCATCTGAGCTTCCTCTAAGATACCTGAGTATCCACTTCACAGCTTCCCAATGCTCTTTTCCTGGATTTTCGAGAAATCTGCTGACAACACCAACTGCGTGAGCAATATCAGGTCTAGTGCACACCATTGCATACATTAGACTTCCGACGACGGAGGAATATGGAACTTCTTGTACCACTGTCTAGGAGCTTGTTTTAGGCCATAAAGACTCTTTTTGAGTTTGCACACAAAATTTTCTTTACCTTCTACTTTGAAGCCCTCAGGTTGTTCCATATAAATCTCTTCTTCTAGGTCACCGTGAAGGAAAGCCGTCTTCACATCCATTTGCTCAATCTCTAAATTAAGACTAGCAGCAAAACCTAGAACTGTGCGAATCGAGGACATTTTCACAACAGGAGAAAATATTTCGTCAAAGTCAATACCCTTCCTTTGACCGAATCCCTTAACAACCAATCTAGCTTTGTACCTGGGCTTCAAATTGTGTTCTTCAACTTTAACTTTGAACACCCACTTGTTCTTCAAAGCTCTCATGCCCTTGGGCAATTTTACCAACTCATAAGTGTGGTTCTCATGCAAAGACTTCATTTCATCTTGCATGGCTTCAATCCATTGATCCTTGTGCTCATCTTCCATGGCCTCCTCATAACATTCAGGTTCTCCCCCGTCAGTGAGTAACACATACTCATTGGATGAATAACGGGAGGAAGGAAACCGCTGTCTTGTGGACCTCCGAAGCGGAATATTTGATTCGTCCACAACTTCATGAGCAACAGGATCATCAATAACAATATCATTGTTATTATCAACATCAACATGTTGATTTGATACATGATTCTGGGCGTCACTATGATTATCAAGCCCAACAACATCATGCACACTTGTGTGAGGAACGTCATCATGATGAATTATACCATCAAAACTTGAAGATTCTACCTTCTCCGCTTTGTCAATATCTTCAATTGTTTGATTCTCCATGAAAATAATATCACGGCTTCTCACAAGTTTCTTTTCAATTGGATCATATAGCCTGTAACCAAATTCATCTAGGCCATATCCAATGAAGATGCATTGCCTTGTCTTGGCATCTAACTTTGACCTCTCATCTTTTGGCACATGTACAAAAGCTTTGCAACCAAATACTCTCAAATGGTCATAGGAAACATCCTTTCCATACCAAACACTATTTGGTACATCACTTTGCAAAGCAACAGCAGGAGATAGATTAATAACATGTGCAGCGGTCAATAAAGCCTCACCCCAAAATGAGTTCGGCAACTTTGCTTCAGAAAGCAAACATCTAACTCTTTCCATCAAGGTCCTGTTCATCCTCTCAGCCAAACCATTAAGCTGAGGAGTCTTGGGAGGAGTCTTCTGGTGTCTAATACCTTGATGCTTGCAGTATTCGTCAAATGGTCCACAATATTCACCACCATTATCAGTACGAATGCATTTCAGTTTCTTTCCAGTTTCTCTTTCAACTGAAGCCTGAAACTGCTTGAAGACACCTAACACTTGGTCTTTAGTCTTCAAGACATAGACCCAAAGTTTTCTCGAGCAATCATCAATGAAAGTGACAAAGTAGAGTGCACCACCTAATGTCTTTGTCTTCATTGGACCACATAAATCAGAGTGCACCAACTCAAGCAACTCTGTCTTTCTCGAAGGAGGGTAGGACTTAAAGGAAACTCTATTTTGTTTACCAGCCAAGCAGTGCTCACACTTTTCTAATTTAGCACTTTTGAAATTTGACAAAATTTCTTCTTGGCTAGAACATTAAGTCCTTTCTCGCTGATGTGGCTAAGCCTCTTGTGCCATAATGTTGAAGAGCTATCGCTCTCAACCGCATTCACCATATCAACACAAGCAGAGGCCGTAGTCCAGTATAGACCACGACGTTTGTTACCACGAGCCACAACCAAGGAACCCTTGATGAGCTTCCATTTTCCATCACCGTTGGTACTAACATATCCTTCATCATCTAAAACACCAACAGAAATTAGGTGCAGACGAACATCAGGAGCATGTTTCACATTGTTCAAAACTAGTTTAGTTCCAACACTAGTTTCAAACAAATTGTACCAATACCAACCACCCTAGAAACAGTCTCATTACCCATACTCAAGTTCCAAAATCACCAGGAGTATAGGAAGAGAAAAAATCCTTCCTTGATGTCACATGAGATGCGGCACCAGTGTCCACAACCCAGCTTGACTCATCACAAGCAATATTTATCATTGCATCAAGACAGTAACAAGATCTTCGGTGGTAACGGTGGCTAGGCAATTTTCATTGCCATCTTCTTTAGTTTCCTCTTTGTTTTTGTTCTCCCTCTTCAACTTCCTGCAGAACTTCTTCGTGTGCCCTTTCATACCACAATGATAGCACTCAATATCCTTAAGTCTGCCTCTGGATTTGCTCTATTTTGTTCTCTATTCTGAGAACCACGAGTTTTGTTTCTCCCCCTGGGGCCAGTTATCAGGACATCCGACGAAGAGGAACTTGAGTTTTTCTTCTCATCTCTTCGTTCAAGACACTACTCTTGGCGGAATCCATAGAGATCACACCATCCGGAGCAGAATTTGACAATGACGTTCTAAATGTTTCCCAAGAGTCTGGTAGGGAACCAAGTAGAAGCAAGCCTTGAATTTCTTCATCAAATTTGATGCCCATAGCAGATAATTGGTTCATGATCCCCTGAAAATTATTCAGATGGTCTGTCATCGGAGAACCATCATGATACTTCAAACTCAACATCTGCTTTATTAAGAACATTTTGTTGTTGCCAGTCTTCCGAGCATACAAACTTTCAAGATGCTCCCATAGGGTTCGAGCATGTGTTTCCCCAGAAATATGGTTCAACACATTATCGTCGACCCATTGCCTAATGAATCCACAAACCTGTCTGTGCAACAGATTCCACTCTTCATCTGTTTTATTATCAGGCTTTACAGTGGTAAATACTGGTTTGTAAAAATTCTTAACATAAAGCAGATCTTCCATTTTCCCTTCCAAATGGCATAATTAACACCATTCAAAGTAACCATTCTACTTGTGTTGGCTTCCATTGTTTTCCCCAAAAATATAGTTATCGCAAATCAAAGTAAATCTTTTCTGATGTGGAAGTTCAGACTGTGCTGCAACCACAGAGCATACTCAGATAAAACCTTGGCTCTGATACCAGTTTGTTGGGAAAACGCGGACAAGCACAACAATATATATGGTAAAAGTAATGGAAATAAAATGGGAAAATAACGACACCAAATTTTACGTGGAAACCCTTCTAAATAAGGGAAACAACACGGCCAAGAGGAGCAACTGATATCACTATAGTAAGGAATTTTACACTGTGTAGTCACGAATACAATACTCAAAGTGACTACTACACACTCAAAAGAAACAACACTCTTTTGGTTTCCGTCTTACTAAAATATCGCTCACACTCTATTTTTCTTCACAGACTATTTTCTTGTATAGTCTATGGAATACCTCACTTTGCTCTCAAAATGGTTTTTCTCTCTAACTTGGTGTGTTCTACAAATGAGCAAGAATGCTCTATTTATAGAAGGATAAAACCATGCCTATGTCACTAATGACATAGGTAAATATAGCAAAGTCAAAAATGAGTTGCAAATCTTACCAATTTGCCAACTACCAAGTCTTAATTTTCAACTCTTGTCACTATTCCTTTTTAACAATTACTTGTACCAATTGAATAGCTAAAGTTGACCAAAAATGGGATGGATTCAATAAAATGATCTAAATTAATTAATGATATTTTTTTAGTTTTTTTTCCCTTGTATAACCAAAATCACTCAAAAAAAAGAAAAACAGAAACATACAAAATTATATATACAATACATAACTGCCTAAAAATGTAAATTATGTATTTTCATAGATTTTTTATTCGTTATTTGATAATAAAAAATTCAATTGTATACTTGATGATATGTAGAAGAATGATGTATTCATTCACTTTGTATTACTGTACATTTATAGTTATGTTATCCCGTCAAATGTATACATATTAAAAAATTAAACACATTATGTATTCATTCACTCATAGTATGTATACACTGCATTGAATTTATTTTTTTAATCAGGAAGATCATGGATGCATTGCATTCATGTATGCATATCCATGTATTCATTCTCTTAAAAATTGTATACATTCCAGATTTTTTCTTCAAAAAATGAGGATTGCACATGAAATATAAAATGCTCAATGGAAAACACACAAGTTGTTTCGGATAACGAGAAGAACTTACATGACTATAAAATTTAGAATTATGGATGGAGAATCCACAAAATTAGAATCAGAATCCCCAATTTTATGAATAATCCTAGGATAAGTTTCTTAAACATGACAATTGATACCCACAATTAATTACTATTACCTAAATTAGATATAACCTTCAATTTCAAATTAAAACATAAAAAAAATCGAACGACAATACAAGAGGGGGTCAAACATAGGCTAACAAGTAGAGAAATTGATGGGTAAATATCAACAAACCATCAAGAATCTGAAGGAGAAAGAGAAAAAATGAACTATGAATGAAATGGTTTTATAGAATTCAATATGTAAAATTAATAAACAAGAAAGAAAATCATCTTTTATTCAAAGTAATGAAGAAGATAATCAATAAAAAACATAATTTACAAGAATACATGTATGTATGGTGTAGAAAAAATGGAGAAAAAAACCACTTCCAATAAAAAGGACATCATGCTACCACCTTTTAAAATTATTAATTTAATTTTTAAAAAAACTTCCCAATATGTGGGCTATTTATTGCAAAATATGATTTTTAAAAAAATCTTTTTTTGTCAATAAAATTAAAAAAGACTATATATTGCCAATTAGTAAAATGGGATGTCATATTATGTCATTTTTTCATTTTGTGAACACCAAATTAGTCAACGGGCTTTGATACCCGGCCCTTTCCATATATAGGTTGAGTTTTTGTATAGAAAATTTACGTGTATTGTAGTTAGATTAGACTAAGATTTAGCTGAGAAAAAATCATACTTCTTTAAAAATAACAAATTGACAAAACAAGAGAACATAATAGTCAAAATATGAAAAAATCTTGGTAAGGAATATTTATCTTTTTAATGGATTTTATTTTGTATGTCAATTTATTTTAATATCAAACACCAAATTAAAAATAAAAGAATATAATTGATTGTACAAGAACATTAAAACGGGAGGTACAAAGAGCCGAAATTATATAGATCAGGGAGGAAATACAGATTTTAGATAACTATATACCTAATTTGTCTTAAATTATTTGTTAGTGATTTTTAAAAATTGTTATTTCAATATTATTTGTAATGTTAGAATTTTCAAATGTTTTTTTTTTTAATTTTATCCTTAGTATTAATTATTTTTATTGAAAAACTAAAAACACTTCAAGTCTTCAATTATAGAGTAATAAATAATATAGCTAAAGAGAATTAATATTCAATAAAATGAGATTAAATCTTAAGTCGTAAATAATAAAGAAAATAATCAAAACTCCTTCTAATTATTATTTATTATTTATTATAAAACAAAAATTAAAGGCCGCAGCCTACAGAATTTATTGGAAAAATATAGATAATGTACGTTATATTTAGATCCATCATTTTCGTTACAATATTAATATCTTAGACATTTCAATTTTGTCGAGTACTTTCTCTTAGCTTTCTATTTATATATCGTTCTTATAAAAAATAAATGGTCCTTAATATATATTATTTTATAAAATCGATACATAAATTATATTATTTTTCCTTTTTTGCCCTTGAGAGAGTTCTTAGCCTTAAACTACGAATCTGACCAACATAGAAAAACTAAACGATTAATAATACTTGTTCATTGGTCAATTTAATTGCTCAAAATAAATTAATTTATAGTTATTTATCAAAAACTTGTCTTTAAATTAAAAGAAAAATATTAAATAAGGATAGAATAGTAAACTTATCTAATTTCTTAATGGACTTAAAGTCTAGAATAGTGACATATATAACTAGAAACAACGAATAGCCAATTTGGTGAATGATCTTAGTTAAAATTTCCAAAATTAGAGTTTTCATGCCGTTTTTAAAAAAATTAAGTACTAATAATAATAACTAAAAATTATATAAAAAGAAACAGTGTTTTTAGTATTATTCATAAATCGATTTTATAAACGCGTTTTATGGGTTAAATACATCTCCGCAAATGTCTTATATTTAGATTCATCCTTTTACCACTAATTATTACAGCATTAGTATCTTAGACATTTCAATTTTGTCAAATACTTTCTTTCTAATTATATGTCGTCCTTATTAAAAAATAAATGATCATTAATATATGTCATTTCATAAAATCAATGCATAAATTACATTATTTTTCCTATTTGCCCTTGAGATAGTTCTTAGCCTTAAAAATACGAATCTGTCCAACATAAAAAAATCAAATGATTAATACAATAAAATCTCTCTAAAATAATATAGGAGGAAGCATGAAATATTATTATTTTGTAGAGCTATTATTTAATCGATAATTTAGTATTTATTAATTTAAAGAGAGTTTTGACACCGAAAAATTGTTCAATGATGAAATCTCAAAGAATTTGAAAGAAACCACTTGTCAAAACGTCATTCATGAACTTGAGATCATGATTAATGATCTTGATTACAGCAATAAATGGACGTTATAACCTATTGGATGACTGAAAATGATACACGTTCAAAGAGTCAAGAACTTAGAACAAATTGGGGATATCATTAGAAAAATAATGTTGATGATAGAATTGAACATTACCTTTGGAACCAGTTACGCGTAAGAAAACACTTGCATCTAGAACTCTTCACAATTTTATGGTGATATTAGAAAAGACTACACCGAAACTTTATGATGCAATAAAAAAAAGTTAGATATGAGCTTCAACTAAATTTAATTTAACAAAGGAAAAACCTAATAGAATTGTATTTCACTAAATTTTATTAGATATAATAGTACTTTTAAAGAATTATTAATTTATAATATTGATATAAGGTCCTTCTAAAAGTATATTATTTTATTCTCTATCGAAATGAATACATTTTTCATTGGCCCAAGTCAGGACCAGAGAAAATTATTATTTAAGAGAGATTATTAATTAATCGAGTATTGATTTAGTTAGATTTTACTGTATTTTTTGTCAATTTAATTAATCAAAATAAATTAATTTATGTTTTATAAAAAATATGTCTTTAAAAGAAAATACTAAATAACGGTATAATAGTAAACTTACCTAATTTCTTAATGGACCTGAAATTTAAAATAATGACATATAAATAGGAACAAGGAATAATAAATCTGGTGAATAATGGCCATGGAATCTAAATAATGACATACAAATTGAAACGAGTAGCCAATTTGGTGAATGTTCTTGGTTAAAATTTCCAAAAGTAGAGTTTTCATGCCGTTTTTAAAAATCTTAAGTAGTAATAATAAAAAATAAAAAAAGTTATATCTAACGAAACAGTGTTTTAGTTTTGCTCATAAATCGCGTCTTTGAAACGCGTTTTATGGTTAAATACATATCTCCGTTTCGTTTACAAAAATTCTTCCGAAAATATCTTCTCACATCTTAAGATAAGAAGTTCGTATCGACAATATATAGGAAACATATTTAATATATAAGTAAGCAGGTCTTATCAAACTGGCGACGCGTTTTATGCGAAACTAATTATTAATGTGAATTTGTGATATATTAATTATATTCAAACTTATATATGAAAAGAGTAAGTACGTATAAATGACCATCCATCCACATGAAGCTACATTTATTCAAACTCCCAACAACAAATTAAAACTATTTTACTTACTATTAAAACACACACTACATAAATATTACTATAACTTAGTAATTTTAGTTGTGAGGGTTAGCTTGGGTGACTTTATTCATGGCTTCACTTTTGGAGTAACAACACCTATTGCAACCATTACCATAGTAATTCCTTTCACAACAACCATAGGAGCAATATCCACCTCCATAACTTCCACGTCCACGTCCACGACCACCACCAGGATATCCTCCATAACCTCCACGACCACCACCACCACCAGGGTGTCCTCCATAACCTCCACGACCACCACCACCACCAGGATAGCCTCCATAACCTCCACGACCACCACCAGGGTATCCTCCACCAGGGTACCCTCCATAACCTCCTCCAGGATATTTAGCATCATTTACCTCATTTTTCTTTGCTACAATAAAAATCATAGATGTGCATGTTAGGTGTATATTCGATATCATGACGATTCATAATTTAAATTCAATCGGATTCAACTTTTAAGTACTTATCATTTAAATTCATTGCATGATAAGTACTTATACATGTATATTGCAAACTAAATAGCGTATTAATTAATTTTATACTCGCATAACTTACCTCCTAACCAACTATACCAATCATGATATTATCTATGCATATTTTAATACCTGCATAACTCACCTCCAAACCAGTTACCGAACCCATATTATTTTGCTACATACATATTGTGTGATATGATATGAATTAATATAAGGAATTAGGTCATTATAAAAGGAAATTAAAGTAAGCTTACTATTTTCCATACTAGTAGTGGAGCTCTCAGCCAATTCTCTAGCTGCAACATGTGAGGTTACAATTGCAAAAATAGCCAAAACAAGGCTTAGAAGTATAAAAGCCTTTAATCCCATTTTTTTCCCTTACTTGCTATAAATAACTTACTATATTTAGGTTGTGATAATTTAGAGTGAAGAAGGATGAGGAAATTAGTGAATATTTTGCCTCTATTTATAGCATGATCTAAACATTGAAAAGGCAAAGCTTTGAAGATGGCATTAATTAATGGAGCCAAGTAATTAAGTTGGCAGTTGGATAGATTTTTAAAGATTACTTTTTCCTTTTCTTTTTGGATAACCATTGCATTTTCGACATGGCATTTATGGTTGAGAACTTCTACTTTCTTCGATTCAAAATAATTGATATTTTAATCTCTAAATTTATTAAATTTGATTGAACTCATAGTAAATTTTCTTCTGAATCCGCCCTTAACTACAATTGTTACTATTTTCTCCATCTCAAATTAAATATCGTTCTGAGAGTTTATTTTATCTTAAAATGATTGTTACTTTATTTTCTAACTAATACTTAATTCTAAAGCCCAATGTATAACTTAGTACATACATAATATCTTGTATTTATCGATTTTCGAACGTAAAAAGAGCTAATATTTATTTTGGAACGGAAAGGAGAGTAATATTTTCTAAGGAGACAAGAGTCAGTTGCACGGATGATAAGTATCTTTTATTTTTTCTATCCAAAAATTGTAAATTCGGATCACCAGGAGAACAAAAAAGTGAAAACTCCAAAAGAAGAAAAAAAAAATTTCTAAGGAAGAGTCCTAAAATAAAACACTATATATTTATATCTTGACATAAACCTAAACGGAATTAAATATATTAGTGTCGCTCATTTTCATGAAAGGATTATAATATAATTAAAACTTAGAGGCCGCAAAATTAAAAGTAAAACAAAATTCTAAATTTGAATATTTTAGATTTAACTAGATTTATTAATTTAATGTCCGTTTGAATTGACTTATTTGTTAGACCATAAGAGTTATAGTGTTATATGCATCAATTTTTAATGAAAAAAATATATATATCGCTCTAAATCATAAATTTGAGGCGCATATTTACCTTGTTTTCTTTGAATAAATTCTTATTATCCAAATAACTTTTATAGGCCATCACGCGCATGAGTTTGCATGGCCTGACGACTTCAAATCAATAAATACGACAATAATTGACATTTATGGAAAGATTTCGAATTTCAATTTTGAATATAAAATTATTATTTTTAATTAAAAAATTATTTTTATTTTTATTTTTAATACAAATTTATATTAGTCGAGTTCAAAACGATTACCAAACACTAAATGAAATATTTTGCACAAAATAATTGAGATTTGAAAAGGTCAAATACATAGGGCTTTTGTAATTTGGAGAAGGTTGACTTATAAATTTATCGATTTGCATATATTCCATATATTATCCCAATTTCTCCTACGCCTCTATATATGCTTCAATTAATACTCTCTGTAAAGTTGTTTTTAAGCATCTTTTTCTTATTTTTTCAAAAAAAATAATAATATTATTGCGTCTAGTACTTTAAAAGTATTATTACTCTCTTTATCCTAGTGTATACAAAATTATTTGGCTGGACATAAAGTTTTCTTTTTTTTTCTTTTTGAAACTTGCGATACAACAAGTTATATATATATGTATAGTTATTAATAATTTTATTATTGGTAAAATAAAAGGTTAAAATTGTTTTTTATTAAATTAAGAAAACAAGTACATCCCATAAATGAGACAAATAGTACTAGTGTTATCATTTAAAAGGCCATAATTTTACACTACAAAAGTTTTCACAAACTTTTGAAATATTTTATTTTTGATTTACAAAGTGGTTGGGGAGATGTTGCCTTTGACCCATTTACTACAATTCAAATCTAGTTGACAACTATTTATCGATGAGACTTGTACAAATGGACCTTTTTTTTCTTCAAAAATTAAACTTAATTGAATCATGTTTTCTTATTTTAAGATGACTTCTTATATCGACGAAGAACATAGCCAAATGTGATACTTGATGTAAATAGTAAAATCTTATAAACCGTTGAGTATCGTTTGAATGCAAATTGTGTACTTAAAGTCATTAGACCGAAGACACGTCTATCTAGGCGTCATGGATTGCCCGACACAAAAATGTTCATTTTTATCATAGGAATACTATGCTCTCTCTTTTCCTTTTGGTGTTATTTTTAGCCTCACAAAAAACGCCCAAAATTCAAATAAAGATCAATAATATCATAATTTTATTTTTTTGATATATATAGTAGTAAAAGAGAGCATCATGCATGACGAAAAAACAATTATTGAAGTAAAAAATATTTTAAAATCCATTTTTTTCATCAGAGTCACTGTATGGAAGTGTGGGGGCTCTAATAATATTCAGAAGCTTTTAATTTGGTCCAAAAAATCAGAAAAATAAAAATAAAAATGACAAGTCCCATACTTTTATTCACGTGAAATCTTCAACACCAGAATATCTTTAATCCTTAAAATTAAATACAAAGTTGTTTTGTGCTCTATAAATAGAATTTTGGTCCATATCATTTTATCCATCACACTATACTCAATATCTATTAGATACTCAAAAAAAAAAAATATTTTTCCAAATGGCCTCAACAAAAAATTTGCTCATTTTTGGTCTTTTACTTGCTATTGTCCTTATTTCATTCCAAGTGGGAGCTTCATCTACTCAAAGTAAGTAATTATTCTCAATTGTTAATTAAACTTTAGTTATAAAAATTATTATTTTACAACTAATGATGACAAAAGAGTAACATACGTACCATCGTAACTATACACTAAATTATTACGTTTAAATTATGAATCTGTCTTTCATTGTTTTTTCTATAGAAGAACACAACGCGAGTGGTGATGTACAAGAAGCTCAGCTGGGAGGTGGTGGATACCCCGGGAATGGACGTGGTGGGGGCTACCCTGGACGTGGAGGAAGTCGTAACGGATATCCATGGAGAGGTTGTAGATATGGTTGTTGCCGTGGGTTCCGTTATGGCAAGGGATGTGCAAAATGTTGTTTCACTGCTCATCAAAAACCTGATGCTATATTTGAAGATGATATCAAGAATTGATCATTTTGTGTCTTAAAATATATGTTGTTGGTTTTTTTTGTCCTTTTAAGAAAATAAGGCATGTTGTTGTCTTTATTTGGACACATACTCATGTTTGTGTTTTGTGTGTCTGTGTGTTCAATTGTTTGACATTGCCAATGAATAAATCATTATTATCTAGGAGGTTTTTGTTGTGATTTTGTATTTTAGTTATAATGTATGCAATTTGGAGTTTTGAACTAGTGACGTTGATCTTATTTTATGTGTTATTGCACTTATTTTTTTCTGATTCAAGTAACTCGTAAAACTTTTTTTCTGATACAAGTAACTCGTGAAACTTACTATTTAAATTTAGAGTCTAAATTTTACAATGTATATAGTGAAAGAGTACTTCTTGGCAAGCTTAGTAGTGTATTTAAGTAGATTATTGCGTAATACTAAGTCTAAGTTATATATACATTGACAATGCAAGTTGTATCAAATATAATATAATTGCGATGGTGTAGAATTATTATTCTCTCTATAACAATTTAAACACCTTACTTTTCCTTATTATCTATCTCAACAAGTATGCCTCTATTCTATGTTTAGTATGGTTTTCGATTCCAACATTCCATAACAATTTGAGACCACAATATTCAAAAATCACCGTCGTCTTTTAAGCTCCATGCTCAGTCAAAGTAACACTCTTACATTAAAACGGAGGGAGTATATACTGTTACTTATACTCATACATGAAAAAGATAAATCTTATTTATTATGCATTTCTCAAAACACTTTCTCAAGAACAACAAAGTCCAATGACAACAAGAACTACATACATATCTTTTTGATTACACATTACGGAAGTCATTAATCCCATAATTTGTGTCATATACTTGGTTAAGCCTTACTATCTATAGTCATTGGTGCTGCCTCATTTTTTGCTCCTCCACTCTGCATTTACATTAAGTAACAAAATCAGTATGATAATATAATTTACAAATCTCAAATACAATAACAATTCATTAGTGTCCTTTTGTAAACTTACTTGCTCTAATTTGTTCATCTTTGCAAAAATATTGCCATAAAATTGAGCATCCTTCTTGTTATACTCCTTTATCTTTTCTTTCAAGACTTTGTATTCTAACTTGACATCCCTGAACCATCCATATCACCGTATAAGCACAATAACATACGATCTAAATGCTACGTTGCTTGAACTCGTTAAAAATATAGTCAGGTGAGTGTCAGATCCTCCGAAAGCTATGTATTTTGGAGGATTTAACGAGGCTGCACTAATATTTGTGGAAGGTATGAGGAACATAAAAAAAGACAATTTTTTTTACCTGTTATCTGGATCAATTTCAAGTGCTTTCTTGATATCAAGTTCTGCTAAGTCCAAATCGACGAGTTGTATGTAAGCTTGAGCCCTTCTGTATAGAGCTTTGACATTCTTACTGTCAATCTCCAAGACTTTAGAACAGAGTTTTGCTGCTTCTTTGTATTCCATCAGTTTCAGCTTGCACGCAGCATTGTTCAGATTGCAACTAACTTTTAGAAGTTTAGCTTGCTGCTTCTCATCGTCACTGAACGAGGAGTCATACTCAATGAAGCTCACAGCCTGAACGGTATAAAAGTAGCATAGTCAACTATATGTCATCATAGTAATAAGGTCATAAAACTGTTTTTCCATCAACTTCAACCGTAAATATACCTTTTCGTATCTCTTTGAGGCTCTCACATACTTCCCGGCCTTGAACAATACATTTCCTTCCTCCTTTTTCTTTCCTGCAGCTTCAATTTTTTCCTGAGTATTCATATCCCACGATTCCTTTTCCTGCATGTTTAAGTTTTTTGATGATTAATCTTACTCTTGCCAACAGCAGCGGAACCAGGATGGATACAAAATATGAACAAATAAACACAACGAAGTTAGGGGATTCAACATCTAGTATTTCTAGACTAGGAAACAGATACTTTTTGACCTTGTCTATACAATTTAATTTAGCAGTGGAGGGATTCGGAGTGAACCCTTCCGCCCCCTTAGTTCCACCGCTGCTTCCATTGTCACTTGCTTAAGATAACGAAAACAAAGAAAATTCAAGAGCACCAACCTTCACAAATGACACCAACTCAACTTCATAATACACGATCGAATTGCCAGGAACAACAGCTAATTCTTGAGGAGAGTCGAATGCACCAAATGCATACTCTGGTTGAATTGTTATCAGAGCAATTTCGCCCTTCTTCATTTTTTTCACCGCTTTATCCAGTCCATCGACTACTTGTTCTGCACAAAGAATTCAACTGAAGTCAGAAACTATCTAAAAAGACAATGTGCTGGTTGTAGATAGAAAAATGATATTAGTGAATGTTTATCAAATAATTGGCATAATCTGTAGAGAAATGACATTACCTTCATCTATCTTAAACTCAAACGGCTCCTCGTCATCATGTCCTTTCTTCACAAAAACGGTTCCATCCTGAAGTTCTCCAATTAATTTCACTGCAAGAAAAAGCAAATTAATACAGAGGGATAATCATAAATCTCTATCTGTATCGCAATCACTAAGAAGTTTCTCTTTTTTCGTACCTTTCACAAGAGCACCGTCATTTGGGCGCTCATAGCCCTCTCCTTCCTTCAAAATCCTCTTCAGAACCTTCTTGTCATTTGTTACTTCAGAGACAATCTTCCAAGAAATCAATTCAAGATTTATTTGAAGGGTGGCATTAGGTGGGACACCACCTCCTTCTCCGCTTCCCACTTTACCCGTCTGTCCAAATGCATCTGCAGAGACATCAGTTAATCATCACATAAACGAATACAAAGAACATATCTAGAGCAGAAATGGCTTTAACTTACATTGTGGCTTCACTGTCAACAAGACTTTCTCTCCTTTCTTCATTGTCTTAACAGCTTTCGACAAAGCAGGACAGAAATAGCCTATACAAGAAACACCAGATTAATGTTATTAACTCTGCTTCCGAAGGAGATTATTAAGAGCCTAAGAAGCTACGTTGCTTGGACTCTCCAAAATGTTGCCGCACCCATGATACATCCTCTATAAATGCGACATGCATACATCCACATTTTTGAATAGTCCGAGCAACATAGCTAAAAGAATGCAGAAGATACCATCTTGCACAGTGAATTCCACTCCATCGGATTTTGATACAACCGTTCCATCCTCAAGGCGAGCCTCGTATTTAACTGCAATCAAGAAACCAATAAAGGAAATCACATCAATCCTAAGGTTCTTGAGAAGAAAAGCCACAACGGAGTTAGTGAAATTTGATAGTTTACTAACCAAACACTTCATCAAGATCTTTTGGATTCTGCCATCCATCTCCTTCGGCAAGTATCTTCTTGAATATTCCACCATCCTTGCATATGTCTTTGACACTAATCCAAGAAAGCAATTCCACTTCAAACTGTAAAGTGGCATTCGGAGGAATAGTTGGAGGGGATCCAGATTCACCATATGCCATATCTGGAGGTATAGTGAACAAAGCTTTCTCCCCTTTTTTCATTGTCTTTATACCTTCATCCCACCCTTTAATCACTTGTCCTATAACAATAACAAATCCATCAAACCTCTAATCACACTTATCGAAACTATATATATAAGAGTCACTATATACTATATAGAATGAAAAATCAAATTCCATTTTCGAAGATATCAATTGTCATATGTCGTCCCTAAGGCTAAAACTAAATTCGTTCTGATAAGAAAATGGATTTTGGGCCTAACTAACCCAGTGACTAAATGGGTTGCCTAAGACCATATAGAGGAGCATATTGCTCCATCCCACACCACATCAATGTGAGACATATGATAAACAAATAAATTGGAAATGGCCTAGCTCTAATGGAACACCGAAAGCATATAAGACAGTGCAGTACTCCATCTAACACCAATGAAGGTCACTTACACGTTCATAAACCAAACTATACCAAACCACTAATGCTCTCAAAGAAAGGAGATTACCTTCGCCAAGCTTAAACTTGAATGGGGTGCCACGATCACGACTTGAATCAAATTGAGTTCCATCAAGCAATGTACCCACATAATGAACTGTAAAGACCAATAGAATATTGTTAATCGAAGAAAAATTTCATCCTCATCCAAACTAAAGCCAAAAACTTGCATAATTCTATCATAAGAAACACTAAGGGGCCGTTTGGTTACTGTATAAGAGACTTCTTATTCATGTATAAAAAGTTGCATTAGCTTTACTATGTTTGGTAGAAGTTTTGTATTAGGTATAAAAGTCAACATAATTTATACCATGTTTGGTTGCGTTTTTGTAATCCTACATAATTAATACCAACATAACTTATGAGGAAATCTATGTATAAAGTTATGCAGGGTAGAAGGTGGATTAAGTTATGTGGGTATTAGTTATACATGTATTAAAGTGATAAATTACATATTTACCCTATTGATTTATTTTATTGTTTGTAATTGGAAACTTTATTGTTTTCCTATATATAAGTTTATTGTTTTTATTTCTTTTTTATATTTAGATCATTCTTATTCTTTTAATTTATTTTATTTTTTTAATTAGAAACTTTATTGTTTCATTTCAACGTGTGTTGTTTTTATTTCTTATTATATATAGATTTTTTTTTCTTTTTATATACTTGCCATTTTGATTGATTTATGCAAATATAAATATTTTTTAATATTAGAAATTGATTGTATATTTTTTAACGGTACATATGCTAATCAAATATTAACATTATACATTATTCAATATATTTCACATTTTATTAGCATGTATTATTATTTTGTAATAACATATATTAATAATTTACAACAAGTTTAATATTCAATAGTTAATAATTCATGTATTGTAATCTCTACGTAACTAAATATCTACATGACTAATATCTACATAGCTAATACCCGCATAATTAAATCCAACATAACTAAACTTGCATAACTGAACTCTGCATAACTAATACCTGCATAATTAAACTCTGCATAGCTAATACCTGCATAACTAAACCCTGCATAACTAATACCTGCATAACTAAACCCTGCATAGCTAATACCTGCATAACTCTAACCAGTAACCAAACAGCCCCTAATTGATTACAACAACTACTATGCCTTAATCCTGATCATGGCAACTCCATTAAAGATAATCTCAAACCAATATTGTAAGGCCAAAAACTTGCATAATTCTATCATCTCAAACCAACAACTACTACAGCTCAATTAGAGCTCCATTTGAGCTCATCTCAAGCAGCAACAACATACCTAGTATAGTCCAAAAAGTGGATTCTGAAAATTCTAGAACGTACGCAAACCTTACCCCTCCTACCGAGCTAGAGAAGTTGTTTCCGAATAGAAACAATCTAGATAAAGAACTAATGAAAGTGAAGGCATACCAAAGTATTCTAAGCAATGACAACAAGGTATATTATCATAATTGAAGGACAAAAAACATGTAGTAACACATGGAAGGACAACAAAAAAACAACATATAGTAACATATCAAACAACAAGAAACTACAGGAGCAATAATACTACAACTACTAGTATAAAAAATGACTCCATAAATTGAAATAACCAATTAAAGAAAGCTCATTTTTGGTAAAAAGATCAGTCCTTTAATCCAAATACATACATAATGCATCATTCAAACCACCAATTAAATCCAAAAAAACAACAACATTTCTTTCAAAATAGATTACAAGGACATAACTCACCTTCAACTTCATCTCCTTTACTAGGATGCTCCCACCCTTCACCTTCTTTCAAAAGCTTTTTTTTTATCCCACTTTTCCCAATCTCCTTCTCTTCATCAACCTTCATAATCGGGTCGGGTTCAGGGACATCAATATCATCCATCCCCATCCCCATATCCATATCCATTTCTTCAGCAGCAGCATTGTTAGAAGATGCTGGAAACTCAAAATCCTCATCCATACCTTCTTAGTACTAAAGAATGTAAAGGGTATTCACAATTTCTTGAAAAAACCCTCAAAATATAGTTAACTTCAAGCAAAATGCAGATTGAAATTGTGGGGTTTTCAAGATTTGCTGAGAGATGCATTGCAGCTTGTGAGTTTATATAGAAGGAGGTCAGTCTGGGGGTCTAGAGTGTTCTATTGAAATGATGAAGTGTTAAAGAAATCCAGAGAGTTCTAAAGAGTTCTTAGCTATGGTGACTGATTTTTAATTTCAATTTTTTTCCACATGTTATAAGAAAATATATTTTTAATTTAAGATCATAAAATATAAAAATATGATTTTTTTAATTTTTATGTTAAGTTAAAATATGACAATGTTACTATAATTAATGGTATTTGACTAAAACTCAAAAAGAACAAAAAAGGAAAATAAGTGTTCTTTTTAGGGAAAAATATACCAATTTTTAATACAATAAGGTTCAGTTTCTTGCTTTCATCAAACAATGGGGATTAATACAGAATGATCATATAAAAATCAAAATTCCAGATTCATTCACATTAACCAAAACCCCCAAATTCTCAATCTTTTATCTCTTTTCTCCTAAAAACCCTTCAAAAATGGCGACTGAAATGGCACAAACAGAGCCAGAAGGCATCGATGGAGTTCGTATGACATGGAATTCTTGGCCAAGAACCAAAGTTGAAACAAGCAAATGTATAATCCCAATTGCTTCTTCAATTCAATTGCTTCGTCCTTTCCCTGATCTACCTACCCTACCTTACGCCCCCCTTCGTTGCAAAACTTGTTCATCAATCTTAAACCCCTTTTGTCGTGTTGATTTTCAAGCTTTAATTTGGATCTGTCCGTTTTGTTTTCAACGTAATCATTTCCCTCAGCATTATTCAGGAATTTCGGAAACGAATGTACCTGCTGAGCTTTATCCCCAATTTACTACTATTCAGTATGCGATTCAGAACCCCGGTGGTCATAATTCTCCACCTGTGTATTTGTTTGTGTTGGATACTTGTATGTTGGATGAAGAATTGGAGTTTGCTAAATCTGCATTGAAAAGGGTTATTGGACTTTTGCCTGATTATGCTATGGTTGGGTTTATTTCGTATGGTACACAGGTGCAGGTACATGAACTTGGGTTTTCGGATATGTCCAAGGTGTTTGTGTTTCAGGGTTCGAAGGACTTGTCGAAAGATCAAGTTTTGGATCAGTTAGGACTTGGTAGTATTAGTAGTAGGAAGGGTGGTGGTGGTGGTGGGGTGAATGGTGGAACTAATCATGGGTTGACTAGGTTCTTGTTACCTGCTTCTGAGTGTGAGTATACACTCGATTCGGTGAGTTCTTTTTTGGTTAAAAATGCTGTCTTTTTTTATTAATTTGAGACTTTGAGTGGTGTAGCTGTTGTTTAATGTTGATTTTGTTCTTGTGTTTTTTTTTTTTTAGTTACTAGATGAATTGAGTACGGATCAATGGCCTGTGACACCGGGAAACAGAGCTTCGCGCTGCACTGGGGTGGCATTGAGTGTGGCAACTGGTCTGCTTGGTGCTTGTTTGGCTGGGGCAGGTGCTCGGATTGTTGCATTAGTTGGGGGACCTTGCACGGAAGGACCTGGCGCGGTGAGTTTTGACTTTGTTTTCTTTCTGTTTTGTTCTTAGTGATCTACAAATTCCAATATCGTAAGGAGTTACTGGGGCATTTTTGAGTGTTTGAATGATTGCTTATTGACAAATGATTACATTTTTGATTGTCTGATTGTGCACAATCTAAATTCTTCTGGAAAAGGAAGGATTTTTAATATTCTTATGCTGCAAATGCCCTTCAAGGCAATCACTTCTTGCTGTCATATAGGCACCACTGTCACCAATCAGTCTCCTCCTGTCTTTCACACACTCTTTAATGTTGCCTCCTTGCTTATCCATGAAGGAGACCATTTGGCTTATCATTGCCTTTTGCAGTAAACCTTCTTAGCAGATGAGTCTACTACTGCTTCTGATGATGTTTGCTAATTGGTACTCGTTTTTAATAGATTAGCATTGGTATCATTTGATAACTAAAATTTGGGTTAATTGTATATAGGATTTCAACTTTTGTCCAACCAAATCACATGGACTATACCTTCACTAAACATTTTTTTCCCAATAACTTGATATATAGGATATCTTACTGAGTTAAGAAGATGAGGATCATAAGGTACTTCTACAACAAGAACATAATCTGCGTATTTATTCTGTTTTCTACTTAAATTGGTCTCTGCCACTCCTCCTTTTCTCCTCTTAATGCTCCTGAATAATCGCCCTATATGTTGAGGCCAGATTTCTAATGAGGAGATTTAATAGGTTAGCAAGTCAAATGATTTAAGACACTTCTTTTTGCATAAAATCGAAACAATCAATTGGACTTGGCCTCATTCTGAAGAAAGTTTGCCTAACAATGCTTCTTAAGTGATTTTCTTTTCCTTATTTGTTTGTTTTTGTAGATTGTGTCGAAGGATTTATCAGAACCTGTTCGTTCTCATAAAGATCTACACAAGGATGCTGCACCATTTTTTAAAAAGGCCGTTCATTTCTACGAGGAACTCGCAAAGCAACTCGTCAGTCACGGTCACATCTTAGATGTTTTTGCTTCAGCACTTGACCAGGTTTGACTTGATCAACCACTTGTCTCCATGAACTGTGTTGTTTTTCTTATAAGCTTTTGGCGCAAGAGACTGGTGTTCACTTGTCCTTAATTAAAAAGAAAACTGGCGTTTACTTTCAGATGAAGCATTTTATCCTGCACAGTATTTAGTTATCTAGGTTTATCTGTTAAATTATCGAAAAAATATATTAATGTGTAAGCATTTTTTTTCTTGGTGTGGGTATATTTTGATTTTTAGTATTATTAGCCTCATCAATTGAATGTGTAAACTTTACTCTATCCCTTACGGGAGAGGTCTGTTGACTTATTGATGAATCTGATCGATTCATAAGAGATGTTATTTTTTGACTAGTACTGTTTTTTTAGGTTGGAGTTGCAGAGATGAAAGTAGCTATTGAAAAGACTGGAGGACAAGTTGTTCTTGCTGAAAGCTTTGGGCATTCTGTTTTCAAAGATTCCTTCAAGCGTGTATTTGAAGTTGGTGAACAGTCTCTTGGGCTTTGCTTCAAGTGAGCTTTTTGATATGTCATTTAGTTTTCCTTCATGTGAAAGCCGAAAGGGTTATGATTTATCCATTTAATATGGTTATTTTGACTGTTGAAATATTTGCAAGTTCATGGTTGGAAATTTCCTTCTTCTAGCTGGGACACTGCGAGCTGTTAAGTGAACCAGGCACTATTAAATAACTTGATAAAGCAACTTTGTCAATTGCATAGATGTCTAAACTTAGCATCATCACAAGTTCTAGAAATAAATAATAGAGAAGGATATGTTTCAAGAATAACTATTTGATCTAGAAGTTGAGCACAAATAACCAGTGTATGCGACTATTCCACCAGCTAGCTTCTTCTCTGAGGATAGAATGAAGCTCGGGTTGTTGACATTGAAGATGAAATAAGGGAATTGCAGAGAAGAGATGGACTTTTTGGGTGAAAAACTGCTTGAGTTGTGTCCCAATTATGTGAAATTCTTTCTATTTGGTAACATTTAAAATGTTTCCCCCAATATTATTACCAACATTATGTTATACCACCTTCACAAACAACGCATTATCCCCAATGTTGAACTGCATAAGCTCCAAAATGCCCTTCCTTTACTCTTACCTTAAATAGAAGAGTGAAAAGGGTTTCCTAGGGGATAGGGAAGGAGAGGGCAGACTTCCATTAAGCTAGGGATGTCCATATTTGGACTGTTTGAGAGGTAAATATTTGAAGTTACCTTGCTTGTATTCTGTAGAGTGAGTATTTCTTAAAATGATACGTCTCTCTTCGACTTGGATGTGCTTTATTTTTCCTTAAACAATTTGATCATGAATCTGATGCATTAATTTTGTTCTAGTGCTACATTAGAGATCAACTGCTCCAAGGATATTAAAATTCAAGGGATAATTGGTCCTTGCACATCTCTTGAGAAGGTTGGTGTACTTTAGTTTTTCATATTCTCAGCCGTAATACATTGACCTAATATTAGACGGCTAACCTGAAAGAATCGACCTGGTAAACCAAGATTTATCCTCAAATATGACAGTGTCAGAAATTATTTGATACTGATCATGTAGTCTTATGCAGAAAGGACCTGCCGTCTCCAGCACAGTTACTGGTGAGGGTAATACTACAGCTTGGAAGCTGTGTGGTCTCGACAAAAATACTTGCTTGACAGTTTTCTATGATGTTTCATCTAGTGAAAAGTCAGATCCTTCAGGCAATATAAATCCACAATTGTACATACAGTTTCTTACAAGGTGCTTGGAAAACTTCAGCTCTACTTTTTTTTTATTGTTACTATTTCTTTTGAAAACAGTTAATGTAACCTGAGATTTACTTAACTTTTGATGGATAGAACATTCTGTATTCAATTTATATTGTGAGGGTATACTAGAAAAAGAAGATGTTGTTGTGTAACCAAAATTTGTTGGTTCTTGGCTGTGCAGTTATCAGAGCCCTGATGGGCAAACAAAACTACGAGTTACAACCATTACTAGGAGATGGCTTGATGCTGGTGTTGGAACTGAGGTCTGTAATGACGAGTTTTGATTTTTATATTATCATTTGTAATACAATGAAGTCTATTTTGTTCTTTTTGTATAGTTCACATGTATCTTTTCCCAAGCATAGTGAATGATATCACTTTTATTTGTTTCTAATTTTATCTTTTTATCAAAATTTGTCTTTTGACTAGTACTTCATGAGACTGAATTTTTATGGGAAGTACATTTCTGAATTGAAGAGCAGTATTCTTTGAAGTAGTACTGCTCCCTTCCCCCGTATTATGCAATTGAATTTCCATTTTGAGATAACTAGAGAAGTTTTATACACTTAACGTCCAAGGATTCAAAGCTCATTTTAAAACTCTTGTGAAGCTTGTTTCGATGTTTGTTCAGTCATCCTCATTATAATTGCAGACTCTATCAATTAATGATAAGCTTTTCCAAGTTGTTATGCTGTATGTTTTTGTGTATTTCTTTCTCTGGAAACTTTTTTCTATGACAATTCTTTCTGGAAGGGTTTTGATGAACTTTCTAGGGTGCATACAAGTGTTGATACTGATGGTGCAATAAATCTATGTTTGTAGGACTTGGTGCAAGGATTTGATCAGGAAGCTGCTGCCGTAGTAATGGCTAGATTGGCTTCTTACAAAATGGAGCTAGAGGTATCATCTTCGAGCTATAATTAGTTCTACACAATATTGTTTGCTCTATTTACTTAATCATGTGTGGATGCCTACTAGTCATCTTTGTCTTTGTTGGCCTTTCCAGTTTGTAAATAGTACAATATCAACTTTTTGGCCTAAAAAATATATTTATACTACACCATGATGTCATGATCTTTACAAAAATATAATGTGAGCACATGCATCATGCCTCCGAGAATCCTAGTTGGCTATTTATACAAGTCCATACTTCCATTTTATACCAAAGATTCAAAAGAAAAAAGTTGGATCTCAACAACGAAGTCTCTATACTCTGAAATGTCTATTCGCACAAAAAGTACGGATGGTAACAGCCTCATCGTTCGACTAAAATAATAAAGTGACATGATGAGGTTGTTGCATATGAGCCAAATAGTGGAAGAATCTATTCCTAAATCTGTTACATATCACGAGATCAATGTTAGAGAGAGTGTGCTTCTTAAGTTTTTTTGGACGGATCCTACTCATCAACTCATTCTCCTCCTTTTTTCTTTGCATGAAGCATCGTGGAATCTGTCTACCTGAGTTGATACTGTCTTTCAGTTCTTGCTTTTCTGTATATTTAATTGATAAATCCTGATTAATAGATTTCACTTTCCAGGAAGATTTTGATCCCACAAGGTGGCTAGATCGGAATCTGATCCGCCTGTGTTCCAAGTTTGGCGAATATAGGAAGGATGATCCTGCCTCTTTCACTTTGAATCCCTGTTTTTCTCTGCTCCCTCAGTTCATGTTTCATTTGCGGCGATCACAATTTTTGCAAGTAATACAACCCAGCCTCTCTTTTTTGTCCGATTTAACTTTTCAAATTTATATCATGGATGCATGGTCTATTGTCTCTCATTAATGTGTGGACATCACAGGTTTTCAATAATAGTCCCGACGAGACAGCATATTTCCGGATGCTGCTCTACCGAGAGAGTATAAGCAATGCTGTTGTCATGATTCAACCTACACTAATGGCATTTTCATTCAATACACTGCCTTCTCCAGCTTTACTGGATGTGGCATCAATTGCTGCTGATCGCATTCTTTTGTTGGATTCGTACTTCAGTGTTGTCATATTCCACGGAATGACAATAGCTCAATGGAGAAATTTGGATACCAGAACCAGCCAGAGCATCAGGTACAGTTTATTGCTTTGCCATCTTCTTCTAAATGATGAGATCCTTTATGCTAAATTAGAAATTTGTCTTCTCCATTCCCAATCTTGTGAATTCGTTATGGATATATTGGAATTCTTTTCGCATCATTTGTATTGTGAAAAAAATTGATGTCCATTTTCCTTGGTTCTTTCAGGCATTTGCGCATCTACTGCAAGTTCCTCATGACGAGGCCCAAGCACTCATCCAGGAGAGGTTTCCTGTTCCTAGACTTGTAGTGTGTGACCAGCATGGTTCCCAGGTACGCATCGTGTTGGGATTGTAAGATTTTGTTGCTTTGTGCTACATCAGCACGACACCCTGTTGTGGAGTATAATGGATCATTAGTTCCTCGAAATCCGAGATGCAAAGTGTTTTCATTTGGTATGATGTGCCTTCTGTTGGGGGGAAAAACAGAACGAGCTTTCGTAGGGTGGGAATTGGGAAGGGGAACCATAATTTCTGGTTGTTTATGCTTATCTTGTTCTAATATCGAAGGTAAATGTCCTAATATTCCCCCATATGCTTTTACCAGGCAAGATTTCTTTTGGCAAAGTTGAATCCCTCAGCCACATACAATAATGCAAACGATATGGCAGCGGGTTCAGATGTGATATTCACTGATGATGTAAGTCTCCAAGTTTTCTTTCAGCATCTTCAGCGACTGGCGGTGCAATCTTCTTGAGAAAAAAAACACGAGATTCGAGCAGTTCAATTGATACCAGCAAAGAGTGCTTGCATCATCTCTGCTGCCAACCTCTCGTCTTTGCTTCGATTTTGTACTACATTCCTTGTTAATCATGTAGCTGATTGTAGCAAGGATTATAGCTTTCATATATAATTTAAAGTTTCAATATACATCTTTAGACTATTAGCTTCTTTCATGCTAAAAATATTAACATATACATCTTGGAAGGCTACTTGAGTTGAGGGATTACTTTTACCTGTCATGTTTCGCTTTTGATATGCACAAGGATTTATTATATTTTGAATATGTTTTTAGACATGTAAATAATAGATGTTGTGGCATTATGTAACGTCTTTAACTAACCTTACAGAACTCGTCCAAGATCCACTTATGAAGATATACAATCTACATATAATATTTAGGGACAAGACAAAGGTCATTTTTCTTATGCATGGTAATTCCAGGCTTAACATTTGTGTCAATATCCTCTTTTTTTCACCCCACAAGGTAACTCCCAATCAAACGCGTAAAGAAGATTTAATAATGCAAGTTCCATCGATGCAACTCCAAGTGCAATCCCCGGACATCCTCTTCTTCCAGCTCCAAATGGAATTAACTCAAAGTCTTGTCCCTTGAAATCGATGTCACTATTCAAGAATCTCTCAGGTATAAATTCTTCTGAATTTCTCCATATTTCAGGATCTCGTGCAATAGCCCATACATTAACATGAATTATAGTTTTTGGTTGAATTTCATACCCTTCTAGTGTGGATTTTTTCATTGATTCTCTTGGCAGTAGGAGTGGAACTGGTGGATATAATCTAAATGACTCTTTTATCACTGCTTTGAAATAGGGAAGATTTTGGATGTCATCTTCATTCACAATGCCTTTGTTCCCAATTGATTTTCTAATTTCTTCTTGAACTTTCTTCATGGCTTTTGGATTCTTCATCAAGGCTGTCATTGTCCATACTACTGCAGCCGCGCTAGTTTCTGATCCTGCAAGTAACACATTCTACAAAGAAAGAAAATAAAAAAATTGTAAT